>JAXGGA010004647.1:0-86038 GCA_038373865.1 Uloborus plumipes | reverse complement strand
ATTTATATTGATCTGTCTATCTATTTATATTTATTTACCCACTGAAATAAAATTACTTATCTATTTATACATTTACCTATTTATTTATATCCATTTCTTTATACCAATCATTTTTTATCTAAATATTTTTATATATCTCAACAGATAGGTTATATCTGTATAAATATGTTGAGATAACCAAGATCTATTAATATATATCTATTAATTAAACTATTTATCCATTTCTATTTTTATGCTACATTTAACTATCTATTCACCTATCTATCAATTTGTATTTATCCGACTATCTGTTTATAGCTGTTTATCTAATGAAATGAATTTACTTATCTGTTTATACATTTATATATTTACCTATTTATTTATTTCCATTTATTTAAACAGTTATTTAAACATTTTTATCAGTTTATGTCTAGATGTTTGTATAGATATAATCAGAGAGGTTACATCTATAAAAATCTATATATATATATATATATATATATATATATATATATATATATATATATATATCTATATCTATATATATATATATATATATATATATATATATATATATATGAGAGGTTCTGTATGTATGTTTGTAACCGCTGGCCAGAAGCCCCCACAGCACCTACAGACTTGAAACTTGGCACAAAAATTCGCATGTATCGTCCGTGTAATACATCTCGAAGGTCAAATTTTAAATTTTGAATTAATTATTTTTAAATTAATTAGTCTCATTTTTGGTGTATCCCCCACAATTGAGGGGGAAACTTCCCCCACCCCCTAACATTATATGTAGCTGCAAAGGATTTTTTTTCTCTGAAAAACAAAACTTTTAGCACATTTCTCTCAGTTAATTAGAGCAGGAGATATTAATTAATCAAATTTAGTCAATTTTCAAGGCTGAACTCTATACGCAAAACTGAAACACTAGATCCATTTTCTAGACAAACTGCTCTTTCTTCAGTGGATTTAAATTTGCGTATAGAGTTAAGCCTTGAAAATTGACTATATTTGAGTAATTAATATCTCCTGTTACTTAACTTGATGTCTTTTTGGTTTATTTGGCGAATTGATTCAAACTTTAATATGACTTTTAGTGGAATTCAAAAGGTTTGGGGAGCATATTTGAATCAAAGAATATAATAATTTTACTTCAGAGGGTTAGAGTGAATTAAACTTTATTTAGTTAACTTCCTTTACATTTATTGCACGGGCATCGCCGTGCGGGTACTGCTAGTATATATAGATTTAAACAAGATGAATTAAAATATATCTATAAATTAAACAATCTGTCTATCTATCCATTTCAATTTGTACGCTTATATCTATCTGTTTATAGATATATATCCATTTCTGTCTATCTCTTTATACCTCATTGTTCATATCTGTTTCGATATATCTGTTAATATCTATGTTTCTAATTATAGATATCTGTATATTTCTGTCTATACTTGTCTGTTAACATCTATGGTTTCATGTAGTTATTAACAGATATGTTATATCTATAGAAATATATAGATGTAGACAAAATACATTATTTTTCTCTATATATCAAACTCTCTATGCATTTATTTCTTTTACTTACATCTATGTTTCTATCTTTTTTTCTGATTGCTTAGGTTCTGTCTTCTTATATCGGTTTTTCTCTTTTTTTTTAAATCAGTTTGGAAGTATCTATTAATGTCTATCAACCTATATGTCTATTTATAACTATAACAAAAAGCCTATCCATTGCTATACAGTCAAACCAGTCTATCTCGAATTTCACGGGACGGAAGAAAAATTCGAGATACGGAGGTTTCAAGATTCAAAGGTTGTGATAAAATTTACAAAAATAAGCAATTGGAACAAGTCAAATACTTAATAGATTGTTTTGTATTGATATTGTTGAATATTTTACTGTCCAACATGTTGTGAGTCCAAGTTTTACTAGACTATATTGGTAGCAAGTGAATGCATACCTTTCAGTACGAACTGGGGTGCCCATTCCCCCCAAACTCAATGGCGCAAAGTCCCCACAAATTTTTCACAACCCTCTTGTGCTTTTTATTTTTTATTTTTACCCCTCTTTTTTATTAAATTTATGTTTTTTAATATTATTTATTTATGTATTTAAATACTTATTTATTTTTTTAAATTATAACTATTATTTTTTTATTTATTATTATTTTTCTAAAAGTGCTAATTATGCGCGAAATAGAATTGCTTTTGTTTTTTTCCAGGCACAACCGGAAAGGAAATACATAAATAACAAGAAGTTCTGTCAAGAACTAAACGAGCCTACTTTCCCGTACATCGACATCGGCATTCTCGCATCTGATCATTATTCTCTTGATTATCTGAGACTTAAAATTATGTCAAACGTATCTTTTTAGCACTTAGAGCTGATTTCGAAAAGCAAAATATACCCCTTTCATCAGATGAAATAGACACGTAAAAAGTAATTAACGAATAAATAAAGTTTTGTCGCACCTTTTAAAGAGTGTAACTGTTACAGTTCCTCCGTAGAAAAAATCCTCCATCGTTTTCAAAAAAAAAAAAAATAATAATAATAATAATAATAATAAAATAAATAAATAAATAAATAAAAGTACAAAGAGCATCAAAACACATTATATCAAAGAAAGAAAAAAAAAGAAAAAAAAAACTCGTCCGTTAATAAAATGTCTCGAATTTCACTTTTAATCTGTTGCCAGTTGTTAAATATAAATAAAGAATAAAATGTTCTCGTGAATGAAAAATTTTTGTTACAAAAAAAAAACATCGTCTGCCAAAAAAAAAATAATAATAATAAATAAAATAAAACAAATGAATAAATAAACAAAAAATCGTCTGCACAGTCAGTAATTTTTTTTCTGAGCCTGCATTTCCGCCATGTTTGCGGAGTCGGAGTCGGAATCAGAGTCCTCACAGAAGATTACTCAGAAAAGTACGTTACAAACATTATTTATCAAAACCATTTTCTTACAAAGTTAGTTTGAAGGAAATCCGACTTTAAGTTCAGGATCAACATTCAACTTAAATTCCCCGTAGACGCTAATGTTATTTTTTTTTTCTGAACGGTTCAATATTGAACGAAAAATGGTTCAAATCAAAAAGCGAAATATGGGAATGTATGGGAAAGCCTCTCCGAGATCTTTCAAACAAAAAAAAGTTTATTCCATTCGGACGGTTCACTCAAAAGTTATTAGGTGGGGAAAGGTTGCTTGAACGGTTCAATGTTGAACGAAAAAGTGTTCAAATTGAAAATTTAAATACGGTAATGAAGTATCCTTGCTGAGATCCTTCGAACAAAAAAAAGTTTGTTTAAATCGGACTGTTCATTCAAAAGTTATTAGGGGTGACAGCTTGATTGAGCGGTTCAATGTTGAACGAAAAATTGTTCAAATCGGAAATGTAAATACGGGAATGAAGTACCCTTGAAAAGTTCTTTCCAAAAAAAAAAAGTTTGTTCAAATCGGACTGTTCATTAAAAAGTTAGTATCGCGGGACCGGTTTTTTGAACGGCTCAAAGTTGAACCAAAAATTGTTCAAATCAAAAAATCAAATATGGGAATGAGCTGTACTCGTCGAGATCTTTCCAACAAAAAAAAGTTTGTCCAAATCGGAATGTTCATTCAAAAGTTATTAGGGGGGGACAGACAGACCGACCGACCGACCGACCGACCGACGCACAAATTCCCCATCTCAATACCCTACTTTCAAATTTTTAATTTTTCGATATTCATTTTACCTTTTTATTTTTTTAACTTGGCGATATGTTTTGGACTTGGCGATATTTTTTTTACTTGGCGACATTTTTTGGACTTGGCGATATTTTTTAGATGCATTAAGCTACTTTTAATACTTTTTTCGTCTTTCTTTTGTTTTAACGGGAAAGTAGGCTAAAAAATACACAAAGGAAATAAATAAATTAAAAAATATAACAACGAAATAAAAAAAATAATTTCATTTAAAAAAATAAATAAATGAATAATTTTTATTTGAAAAAAAAATCAGCAAATAATTTAAATTGAAAAAATAAATTAGTGAATTAAATAAGTATTAAATTAGTTTTAAAAATCCCCCCCAAAAATTTTGATGGCGCAACTTGCGCCATAACCCCCCCCCCCTGTGGGCACCCCTGAGTACGAACATAGTTTTTGAATGATTGTGCAGAAGATGATTTTTTCTCCAAGGTTATACCATTGATAAAGGTGGCTGGAGATGAAATTAAAAAATGAGGGTCGTGAAAATTCGAGATAGAGAGACTTTCGGGAAAAATCATTCGAGATAAACATGAGAAAAAAACATTAAATGTATGCTGTAAAAGCAGGGAAATTGAAAAATTTCGACATAGAGAGGTTTTCGAGATAAGCAGGCTCGAGATAAACAGGTTCGACTATATTTCAATTACACATGGATAGATATGGATAGATCTATCCATGAGTAGATCTACCCATGCCCAGTGGCGTAGAAAAGGATAGGGTGTGTCATACCCCTCCATGAAGCAAGAAAACTATATCGCACCATTGCTACAAAAGTGCCCAAAAATTGTAATTTTTAAGTTATGACCGTCATTAGCGTAGTTTACACGTCTCTACCAATCTTCAAAAGAGCCAGAAGTTGCCTTGAAAAATCAGCCGCCAAAGAGCAGTTATGGCCTTTTGTTATTATCAATATGAATAGGACCCCTTCCAGTGAAATGCCACATCTTGAGTTGTCGTCCAGCCGTCGTAGAGTAATGTGCGTAACTAACGATCATAGTTTGAGATGTATCGGTCTTCATATTGACAAATTCAAAAATACTAAAATGTGCCTAGTTAGCCCGGGAACAGTTTTTTGCAATTCCTGGAAAACGTAGTTTTTTGAGTTGTGGCACTTTTGCAGCAAGGGTGCGATATGATGAAAACACATGTGAGGGCCTGAAATCGCGTCTTTCTACCTTCAGTTTCGAAAATTTTCCCATGACACCCCCCAAATGAAAAATTTCTCGTCACGTCTCTGTTTTTACCCATCTACCTATGGCTAAGAATAGAGGAGTGCCCGCAGAAGCGCAAGTTGCGCAATCAAAAAAAAAAATGTGGGGGGGGGGGGATTCTTTTATGCTTATTTATTTATTTATTTAAATTATTGATTATTTTTTTTTAATTTAAATTTTTCATTAATTTATGTTTTTAATTTGAATTTTTTCTTTCTTTATTATTTATTTATTTATTTATTCGTGGTGTGTGTGTGTGTGCTTGGAATGTCTGGAAGGAAAAAAAAGGGATTCTATTCGGCGCATAATTAGTACTTTTAAAAAGTCAATAATAAGTTAAAAAAAAATAATTATAATTAAAGAAAAATAAATATAAGAATAAATAAATAAAAAAGAGGGGTAAAAATAAAAATAAAAAAAGCATAAGAGGGTTGTGAAAAGTTTGGGGGGGGGGGCACCCCTGTAAGAATACTCTTATGAGAAATCCCCCCCCCCAATCACCAAAGAATCCCTTCCCCTCGTGGGAGGTCCCCACGTTCAGCTCCTCCTGGTCCGAGAAAGCTCTTCTTGGCCAATAGGGACCCGTCGTAGGTCTGCTTGTAGGTGTGTATATCTATCTATACGTTTATCTATTTATCTATTGAAATGAATCTACTTAGCTACGTATTATATATGCTTATCTATCTACGTGTATTTATCTGTTAATGTATACATATATTTCTAGATTTTAATTAATTCATTTACATAAATATTTTTACCTATCTGTTTGTATTTATATAGATTCTAGCAGTACCCGCACGGCGATGCCCGTGCTTTAAATGCAAAGGAAGTCAACTGAATAAATTTAAATTCACTCCAACCGTCTAAAATAAAATTATTATATTCTTTAATTTACATGTGCTTCACAACCTTTTAAATTCCTCTTAAAGTCCTGCTCAGGGTTGCCAGATTTTGAAAAAAAAAAAAAAAAAATTCGCCTTGGGCCGTCATTTCAAGTTTTCCCAGGGGGGGGGGCAAAGGGTACAAACGCAATGCAAATTCATCGGAAAACATAAAAAACCACGCTCACTGAAATGAAAATACATTAATTTCTCAAAGCCGGGGGGGGGGGGGTCCCGAAATGACGGGCCTGACTACGCCTCCTCTCAAAAAAATGCTACAAAATACTACTTTGAAATTTGTAATTGATGTTGAGAGGCGATCTTTCATTTTGTGTGAAACTGCTAGCTAGATACATACACGAAGAAAGATCTACAGAATCGGTTGAGCAATTTTGATCCAAGGTTGGAAGTATAAAGGAAAGGGGGAAAGGGGTGAATTCAAATTTAAAAATTTGATCTAATTTATATTTTTACTGTTATCATTGCCGATTTCAAATTCAGATTGTGAAATAATTACAGTAATGTGTCACTAATTAAGACAACAGCTGTTTCAGATATTATTATTGCAGTAGGATTGAAGTACTAAGTATTCAGATTATTTTGGAAAATTAATGTTCTCATCTTTTAATAAAAAGTAATAATTTGAAATTCTGAAATGTCTGACTTTTTTAATTTTCCTCTCATTAAAGGAATTAAGAATACCATTTATAAACTATTTTTTAACAGAATACTACAAAAAATACAATATACGCTCCTTATTTGGGCAGAAAAAATACTACCGTAGTATCAAAAATACTACATCTGGTAACCTAAAGTTTAAAACAATTCGCCAAATAAATCAAAAAGACATTAAGTAAGTAACAGGAGATATTAATTATTCAAATTGAATAAATTTTCAAGGCTTAACTCTATACGTAAATTTAAACTACTGAAGAAAGAGTAGCTTGTATGAAAATGGATCTAGTGTTTCAGTTTTGCGTAGAGAGCCTTGAAAAATAACTAATTCGAAAGTTAAAATTTGGCCTTCGAGATGCATTTTACTGGGATACGTTTGAATTTTTGAACCTAGTTTCAGGTCTGTAGGGGCTTCTGGCCAACGTATACAAACAAACAAACAAACAAACAAACGCCGTCATCTTTATAGATACTTGAGATAGTTATTGGAAAAACTTCCATTATTGAGGGCTCTTGGCGGGATTTAAAAGATCGCCAAATTTACGGTAGCAAGCAATTTCAACTATCTGCCAGAGTTGAGTTGATACACTAAATACTCGATTGGATGGATGAAAACCTTCGAAAATGGAGTTTTAAATTGAAATTACAAACACAGAATCAGGTCTAAAATTGAAATAAAAAAATAACTACTCATCGGATTTTGTTGAAACTGGTCTCTAAACTTTCCCAGCACCAAAAGGAACAAACGGTGAAAATTTCAGCCAAATCTCCCGGGTAGTTTCTGAAATCTTAGGGAACACACACATATACCCATATACACATTTACCAACATTCATTTATATATATATATATATATATATATATATATATATATATATATATATATAATATATATATATATATATATATATATATATATATATATAATTAGGGTGTCCCGAAAAAATCGAATTTCTACAAAGCACTTAGCCTTAGTGCGGAAAATTTGTGACTCCCCAACACTAATTACTGGGAAAAATTTTTTGACTCTGAGTTAATGCCTTCTGCTCTGGCAAGAGGCTTGAAACTTAGAGAATTTTGGAAAAAAATCGGAAAAAGAGAAAATTTACAAAATATTTTAAAATCCACAGAATGTTAAGAATTAGTGCAAAAAAATTATGGCTTCCTAACGCTAATATCAGAGCAAAATTTTGGAACTCTAAGTTAATATCATCCGCTATGGCAAAAGACTTGAATTTCAGGTAAAAGAACCCAAAAGATTAATATCAGAGCAACATTTCGTGACTCTGAGAAAATGTCTTCCGCTATGGCAAAAGACTTGAATTTTAGGTAAAAGAGCCCTAAAGATTTTAATAAAACAGCCCAAAAGAGAGGTCTTTATTTATAATCTAATTTCATGTAGAAATAAGGTCGATTAGAGAAATAAGGTCGATTAGAAATTAAAGTATTTATGCAGTTAGAAAATCTCAAGACAAATGTTCAAAAAATTATAACTGCATTTTTCATATAGATTTCTACGCATTAAAGAAAAAATTGCAAAGTGGGCTTAAATCTCATCCATTATGCATTTTAAAAACTTCATAATGTACAGTTCACGCTTTAGAATTTACAGTTAGAGAGACATCATGTATATAGCTGTAATTTGTAATAACGTTTATGCTGAAATGCAGGCATATTGCTGGGTGATTTTAAAACAGCCAAAATAAACTCGTCTCTTTTCTCTTGGCCACAGTCTTGATTTGATGCCTTCGAAACTAACTTCAAGATGCGTTCAACGCCTGTGTGGGGCAAGAAAATTGAATAAACTTCCATTTTTCGCATGAACTCCAGCAACCAACATATTTCGAAGATCGTCGGAAGGAACATTGCGGAGAACTGGTGGAAGCGTTGTTTTGCAATTGTTCCAGTCTATCAAACTAACACAATATGCAGCTTTAAAGCTAAGCTTCGGCATGTGGAATAAATATGCGCACACAGTCTTCGCAACAGATCCACATTCTATAAATACCGAGCTCTCTGATAGTCACACTTTCATACGTTATCATACTTAACAGAATGTTTTCTGGACAAGCAAAGAATGCCTTCCGAGCAATGATGGGATCGATTACGTTAAGATATATTTTTGTCAAGTATCTTGATGCATGACTTTGTTTGATTCTCCGATTAAACTGAAGTTGAAATAGATGTGCCAAAAGAGTAGCGAATAGAGTCCTGCGACTTTTTCTTGGGTCTCTTTGGAAGTTTCTTTGTTTCTTCAATATCCACTGCACCGATGAACATTAATCTAGTAGTCCTTTGATCAGACAGAAATGACCTTTCTTTTAACGTAACTCTTTTCTCTTTAGGACATGCGCATGAATACAAATCATGGCACTTACAAGCAGCTATATCAAAGAGTTTCACTGCTACCTCCTTCAATTTCATAAGTAGATCTCTTGTTTTCTCGTTGTGTTTGACTCTTTTAAGAACAGCCTTCATGGCCACATATTTTTTGTGATAAGTAAGTATCATTGCAATAACACGTTGTTCTGAAATTATCGCAATGCACGAGTCCTTACACAAGTTTACCATCTTTCTTGCTACACGATCAGCAATAATCGAGAAGCTAGGCTCCTTATTACTAGCCAACTCTGAAGAAAATATTCGTCTCTCGTACATACAACATTTTATAACATCTCCATAGGTTAGAAGCGTGCAGTCAAAGTCTTTAGCATACCCAAAAATTGTCCATTTAGAAATATCCCTTGGGGGGAAAAAAATTTAGCGTTTCGATTTAGACATATTGCAGTAATACGAAAAACACTCCATACGACTTCGAACCAATATTTAAAACACTTGACTTCCTTATAGACTTAACCATATAAACAAAGAAGAGGAGCGCATAATTTCAGTTCAAGAGGTAGTCTGATGTTGTTATTCAGGCGATAAAAATTCGAAATATTGGAGCGTATTAGGTATGTAGCAGCTTTGTTATGTGTAACTCGCATTTAAGAATTTTTTTACGAAATGATCTAATTTCAGGCCTCTTTTCAGAGCACAAGTAATTAGCTCACAGACTCAAAATTTTACGTATTAGTTTGTGATAGGAAGTCACAAATTTTTTGCACTAATTCTTAACATTCGGTGAAATTTGAAATATTTTGTAAATTTTCTCTTTTTTTGATTTTTTTCTAGAAATTTCTAAAATTCAAGCCTCTTGCCAGAGCAGAAGGTATTAACTCAGAGTCCCGAATTGTTTTTCAGTGATTAGTGTTAGGAAGTCACAAATTTTCAGCACTAAGGCTTAACATTCTGGTGGATTTTAAAATATTTTGTAAATTTTCTGTTTTCGCGTTTTTTCCAAAAATCTCTAAACTTCAAACCTTTTGCCAGAGCAGAAGGCATTAACTCAGAGTCAAGAAATTTCGCCCTGTAATTAGTGTTGAGGAGTCACAAATTTTCCGTACTAAGGATAAATGCTTTGTAGAAATTCGATTTTTTCAGGACACCCTAATATATATATATATATATATATATATATATATATATATATATATATATATATATATATATATATATATATATATATATATATATATATATATATATATATAGATAGATAAACAATAGGTTATATCTTTTCAAATAAAAAGATACAAAACAATCTATTAATATCTATCTATCTTTCTATCTATTTCTGTTTATACCTACCTGTTTATGTCTGTCTGCGTGTAAGGGCCTAAACTCGGGTTTTTCGACCTCTGTTTCGAAAATCAATCAATCTATTTATATCTATTTACAACTGCATCAACCATCTATCCATTTCAAAATTTCTATTCATACGTATCAATTTACATATAATAGAGAATGTAACAACTAGATGAAAATGCTCCCCCCCCTACCCACCGGGGAAGCCATCAAAATAAATAAATATCCACAAAAAAAATAAATAAATAAATAATAAAGAAGTAAAGCAATAATTTAAATTAAAAAAAAATAATAAATAATTTTTATTTAAAAAAATCCGTAAATAATTTAAATAAATCAATTGAAAATTTAAATAAATAAATAAATTAGTTTTAAAAAATCCCCAAAAATTTTGATGACACAACTTGTGCCTCCCCCCCCCTGTGGGCACCCCTGCATGTAAGGGCTTATGACAACCCCCATGAAAAATATCCGGCTACGTCAGTCTTTATTAATCTGCCTATATGTGAGAATATATAACCCCCCTTTATCAACCCCCCCAACTCACCGGGGAATCCCTTCCCCCCGTGGGGGGTCCCCACGTTCAGCTCCTCCTGGTCAGAGAACAGGTCCCCTTCGTTCTTGTGCCAAGCCTCCTTGGGTTTCTTCTTAGCCAATAGGGACCCGTCGTACGTCTGTTTGAAGGTGTCCCCGTACCTAGGAGGTGGGAGCACCTGGTTAGGGGACTTCTCCTCCGAGGTTGAGTGCACCTTCGTCTTTAGTTTATGCCAGCTCTTGTCGAAGTCCCTGTAGGGTGGAATGTAGGGGAAAATGTCAGTTCTATGGAAGGATTTGAGAAATAAAATTAAAGCAATTATGTAGTCAATGGATTGAAATTGACTAATAATTAATAAACATTTGAAATCTGCGAAAAATATTTTTGATTAAAGAAAAAAAAATTAAAACGACTTCATAACTTTAATCGGTAAGTGCTCTAACAAATAATAATATTTAAACTAGCTGCGTGGCCCGGCGTTGCACGGGCTTTAATGTAGTGAAGATAGTTTAAGCAAACTACTCGCAGTCTTGGCGACTCGCTTTTAAAGTAGTGAGGAAAGTTTAAACAGACTACTCGCCGCCAAGGCGGCTCGCCTTTAAAATACCGAAAAAATTTTCAACAAACTACTCCCCACCAATGCGGCTCGCTAAACAGCTTTTCTGCATCGAAAAGTCAATCGAATTCATTGCACATGCTTCCTCAGAAATAAAGACGATGCACAAGTAACGCATACTTAACACTCGGTACAATTTACTGTAAAAAAAATTCTGTACGGTAAACGCTACATTTTGCAGTACCATTTACCATAAAAGTTTCCTGAATTTTTAACACTGTACTTGGAAATTTACAAAACAACTTTTCACGAGAGCTGACCTGTTCGGCAGTAGTTCATCTGAATCCAGGGAAGTCCTGGCGGGTATTTTCTCGGTGGGTACTGGTATGGGCTGCGGCCTGGTCGTCTGTCGGGCCTGGATGTACAGCGGTACTCGGCCCAGAGTACTGAACTCCACGATGGTGTCTTCCGTCGAGGAGGGTTTCGCTTTGTTGCCTGTTTAGAAACGATGAATAATAATTTAATTATAGTTTTAAAAAAACTAAAAAAACTTTCAAACTATATTTCATGATACTGTAACTGATTTCCCTCTGATTTTTAAAACTATTGAATATCCGCTAAGTTTACATGCTTTTACAATACATCAACATGTAATATATTTCAGCATTTAGTCTTAGTAATAGTATTAAATAAATTGCTTTTGGGGCATTTCACGGTATTTGTGACATAATGGTGTCCGTAACAAAACTTTTTAAAAGTTTAAAATTTTAATATATATTGAAAAAGTACATTCTAAAGTGTATGAATATCATATTGTTTTCATAGGTTACTTTAGATTATGTTTGTAATTGCACTCGGAACATTGAAAATGCAATTTTCACTGTTACGGACTCTACAATGAATTTTTTAAGTTTATGAATAATATTCATATACTTTAGAATGTACTTTTTCAATATATATAAAAATTTTAAACTTTAAAAAAGTTTTGTTACGGACACCCCTATGTCACAAATACTGTGAAATGCCGTTACCATCGAAACTCCAAGCCTTCTGTCTAAAACGGTTGCTAGGGACTACGTCATCACATTGGGGCCAGTTTCTTTCATTTTCAGGCTTGTTATTATACGCAAAACCCATTCAAACCAGCTAGAAGAATCTTATTCCAGTTGGATTTTATCTCCGAAACCTACATTTGGATCATAAAAGGTAAGTTGTGCTTTTTTTTCATGCATCATATTCCTTTATAATCTTGAAATTAACTTATTTTTAAGTACTAACTGAAATTTCCGTTAGTTTTTGGATTAGTTGACTGAGCTTTAAGTTTACTTGATCTAGTTCAAACTTTCTGTGCGAAATTTAACTACTTATTCATGAAAACTGCTTGCTCAAAACTTAATTGAAAATTATTTTTCCTGATTCTAAAAACTGCACTTTCTCAACATGTAACCATTTAGTTCGAAAGTTAAGTCAAGAAGCTAGCTAAACTAACCATTTTCCTAAACTATATCCAACGATTTCGTAATGAAATGAAGTTGATGGATTACCTGTTAAAGGATTATAAAATATTTAAAGCGTTTAGATTATACCATTGACAAACACTTTGTATCTATTCTAAACTCGAATAAAACCTGCAGACGAAATATCTATGAGCAGCCATTTTCAGTGAAGTGATCCATTCCTGGCAAAACACTCAAGTCCTTCTTATGTTATATGATAAATATGCTGTGATATTTTCATTACAAATTGACAGATTTGACAGAACAAGAATTTTACTTACACTTGGTTTTGGCCCGTTTTTAAAAAGTTTGCTGAAAGTGAAATATGTAGCGATTTAGTATTGTATCTTCGACAATTAATCTCGTCGAAAAATTGGCAAACACCATTTTAGTAAAAATCAGCTTTTTCCAAACCTTAAAACTTGACTTAATTTTATTGAAGTACTAGCGGTACCCGCACGGCTTTGCCCGTGGTATAAAATTAAAAGTTCATTTGTGAAATAATTGATATAGCAGTAAAAATGCTCGATTTTAGTTGTAATTCAACTATAATTCCTTCAAAGTATGATATAAAAATCTGGTATGGACTCCACGCTACTTATTTTTATGTGTAAATTTCTTAGTAGATGCCTTAAGTGCTAAAAAAGTGCTTGGAGTGAGCAAGATAACAGTTCAAACATTTATATCCCTAGTTTGCCACGAAACAATGCAAAAAAAAAATTTACAATGATTAATCCCCTAAATATCGCCGATTTCAACATCATTCAGTGGATTTTTCGCAAAATATAGCCAATAGCGCTAAATTGAGTCCAAAAAAAAAAAAAGAAAACAATTTTTTTTCGCCAACTTGGCGATATGTCGCCAAATTGGCGGCAAATACTTGGCGACCAAAAGCTTGTCGATATATCGCCAAGTGGTCGTGCCAATTCATATCACTTTTGTCTGCATTGAAATGAACACTGATTTACTCCATAAAAGGGGTAAAACACCCCCTTGGAACATTCGAATGCAACCCCTGGGTAGAGGCAAAAAAATAAGCCAAAAGAGAAAATAAGAACAATTTTGTTGCTCACAGAAACCAACAGAAATCTTACCAAAGTTTTAAAGAAGAAGAAAGTTTCCTTTCCTAGTTTTAATAACAAAACAATACATTTTCCGAAATGAAACACTTTAAAAAGAACGATGCAATAACGCAATTGATACGATATTTGGTTAATCTATGCTTTAGATAGCCTTTTCTCGCTAAATGGACGATAGGCGTGCCAAGCGTGGTAACCCTGACTATTTTGCGTAGTTTCTCTGGGAGCTTTCAATTCCGCGAGACACGCAAAAACACGCCAGTTGGTGACTTTTCGAAAACGCGCCAAGTAAGGTCCCAAAGCATTTTTACCGGGAAAAAGACAGGGCTGCCAGAGAATTGAAACAAAAAAATACTACGCCTCCTCTAAAAAAAATATTACAAAATAATACTGTTTCCAAACGTTGCCAAAATCAATGTTGCTGAAATGCGAAATCTATGAAAATGAAAAAAAAAAAAAAAATCCGCCAAATCTTTTAATTAAGTCATTAGTATATTGGAAACAGGGTTGCCAGAAAAATACTACGCTCCTTATTTGGGCCGAAAAAATACTACCGTAGTATCAAAAATACTACGCCTGGCAACGCTGGAAAAATAACGAAACAAAAATAAGTATGAACACGTAACCATGGTAACAACATGAAAAGTTGATTTCCGTTGATAAAATAATTCATTTCATCTATCTTTTCAAACAAAGTTTATTCTCGAGAAAAACCATTTTAGAATCGTTTGGCTTGCTTTACTGAAGGTAAGCCTTGAATTCCGGGATTCTAAAAACAATTGTTACAGCTCTCCTGATGATCGTAGAAACTTCAAAAAAACTTCACTTTATGCAGAAAATTTCAAGCTTTCGAATGACATAAGATTTGAAAATGTGTGTGAAATATTTCTTCCCTATTTTATCGAATTTCCGCTAAGAATTCGAATAGAAAAAGAACGAAATGGAATTTTCGAAAAATCGTTTCGAGGTGCAAAACTACATGCTACAAACTAATTTTGTACCAAGTGGCATGAAAATCGACCGAACGGTTTTGGCGCTACGCGCGTAACAGACAGACAGAAAGACGGACAGAAAGAAAGAAAGAAAGACAAACCTTCAGCTTTATTATTAGTAGAGATTTTTGTCAACTACTTTTTTGGATGTGATTTCAAGTTCACTAATTTTGCGCTAATTAGTTAAAGTAAAATTTTTGGGGAAATTTCGAAACTATTTAACAATATTAGCACAAGTCTCTCAAATTTGAAGAAATCGGTCAACGAAGTAAATGAAGTAATGAAGCCATTAAAAAGAATTAAAACTAACATAAATGATGCGCATTAATAAATGCATTTTGAAAAATGTTCAGGTGGTGATTTTTGGCGCAGTTTTATGATTGCGAAAATTATCGCACCTTTCGATGGCAGTTTTGGTTTGACGAAATTTTAACTGTTCTTTGACATTTTATGTGTCTGAATGGTTTTTGAAGGTCTGATTTGTAAAAAAAGAAAAGTTTGCAAGTCAAGAAATTGAGCCAAATTTTTAGCTTCGCCAACAACCAACAAATCGATAATATTCATTGCACCTTTAAATTTAGGGCAATACATAGGGCTGAAAACCTGTATTTGATCTCAACTAAAGAAATAATGTAGAAGCAAACAAACTGATATTAAAAGTTTAGTACAAATTGCGCTTTTGTTTAAAAAAAAAAACAAGCATGAATAAAACCTTACTTATTTGAAAAAAAAATAAGTTAAAAATAATTCCAGAAAGTCGCCCAAAACTTCTACTTATCTCAACATCATGATCATGAATATCCATGTATTAATATTAATATGTGTCAAAAACATTAAAGTATTTTCTAATGAATAGCATTGAACTTTTCAATTATAAATCTCTACTAATAATAAAGCTGAAGTTGGTTCTGTCTGTCCTTCTTTCTGTCTGTCTGTTACGCGCGTAGCGCCAAAACCGTTCGGTCGATTTTTATGCCACTTGGCACAAAATTAGTTTGTAGCATGTAGTTTTGCACCTCGAAGCGATTTTTCGAAAATTCCATTTCGTTCTTTTTCTATTCGAATTCTTAGCGGAAATTCGATAAAATAGGGAAGAAATATTTCACACACATTTTCAAGTCTTATGTCATTCGAAAGCTTGGAATTTTCTGCACAAAATGAAGTTTTTTTGAAGTTTCTACGATCATCAGGAGAGCTGTAACAATTGTTTTTAGAATCCCGAAATTCAAGGCTTACCTTCAGTAAAGCAAGCCAAACGAGTCTAAAATGGTTCAGCTCGATAATAAAATTTGTTTGAAAAGAGAGATGAAAAGAATTATTTTATCAACGGAAATCAACTTTTCATGTTGTTACTATGGTTACGTGTTCATACTTATTTTTGTTTCGTTCTTTTTCCAGGGTTGCCAGACGTAGTATTTTTGATTCTACGGTAGTATTTTTTCGGCCCAAATAAGGAGCGTAGTATTTTTCTGGCAACCCTGTTTCCAATATACTAATGACTTAATTAAAAGATTTGGCGGATTTTTTTTTTTTTTTTCATTTTCATAGATTTCGCATTTCAGCAACATTGATTTTGGCAACTTTTGGAAACAGTAGTATTTTGTAATATTTTTTTTAGAGGAGGTATAGTATTTTTTGTTCCAATTCTCTGGCAACCCTGTCTTTTTCCCGGTGAAGATGCTTTGGGACCCTGCTTGGCGCGTTTTCAAAAAGTCAACTGCGCCAAATAGCTAGGGTTACCACGCTTGGCGCGCCTATCGTTCATTTAGCGAGAAAAGGGTACCTAAAGCACAGATTAACGAAATATCGTATCAATTGCGATATTGCACCGTTTTTAAAGTGTTTCATTTCGGAAAATGTATTGTTTTGTTTTTTAAGCTAGGAAAGAAAACTTTCTTCTTCTCTTAAACTTTGGTAAGATTTCTGTTGGTTCCTGTTATCAACAAAATTGTTCTTATTTTCTCTTTTGGCTTATTTTTGTCCATCTCCCTTGGGGTTGCATTCGAATGTTCCAAGGGGGTGTTTTACCCCATTTGTCGGGTAAATCAGTGTTTTCAATGCAAGGTGATATGAATTGGTTAACAAAAGTGATATGAATTGGCGCGACCACTTGGCGATATATCGCCAAGCTTTTGATCGCCAAGTATTTGACGCCAATTGGCGAAAAAAAAATTTTTTTTTTGATTTAGGTTCAATTTGGCGCTGTTGGCGATATTTTGCGAAAAATCCACCGAATGATGTTAAAATCGATGATATTTAGGAGATAAATCATTGTAAAACATTTTTTTGCATTGTTTCGTAGCAAACTAGGGATACAAATGTTTGAATTGTTATCTTGCTCACTCCAAGCACTATTTTAGCATTTAAGGCATCTACTAAGAAATTTACACGTAAAATTAAGTAGTGTGGGGTCCATATCAGATCTTTATATCACTTTGAAGGAATTATAGTTGAATAAAGCTAAAATAGAGCATTTTTTCTGCTATATCAATTATTTTACAAATGAACTTTTAATTTTATACCACGGGCAAAGCCGTGCGGGTACCGCTAGTAGAAATAATAAAGTCATAAATTTTTGAGCTTTGGGCAAGCATTTTAAAATTCTGTTATTTACTGACAGCCTAAGTTTTGAGTTTGACAGATTTAATTATAACAGCAAAATTAAATAAAACTTCATCAGACAGTTTAAAATCATTTAGTACAGGTAATTCTAACAAGCATAATTCATGTACTAATGAACATTTATATCATTACTTGATCATAACATTTTTTTTTTCATTCATGAGTTTTTTCAGACTGACCGGAAAAGAATGCCAAACAAGTGCTCGATTTCTGAGTATAGAGAAACTATTATGAGAAAAATAAAGTTCATACTTTTTTCGTTCCGGAAAATATCTTTCGTTTGTAATTTATGAAAAAATACACTGGCATGTAAATAAATATTTTGTTTTGAATTTTGCTTTGGATGTTCATTTCAGAAAAGTTTTATACGATCCAAAAGTTTGATTTTCTTCTTTTCAAAATCAACAATTTTTCGACAGTGAAAAGTTTAATAAAAACGTGCCAATAATAAGCGCCAATATAATCCGCTGGCCTCAAGTGAGTGACGTCACAAATCAGACAGAAGGCTTGGAGTTTCGATGGTAACGGAAATGCCCCTTTTATATTTGCAAAGAACGTGAATTTTGTCTTTTATTCAGTTACATACAAGCAACTGAAACATTTATAATACATGAACATGTAATACAGTTTAGCCTACAGTATTAATAATACTATTAAATTAATTGCTTTTATATTAGTAAAGAACGTGAATTTTATCTTTTAATCATAGTTACATACATACATACCCACATGTGAAACTAATGAAAACGTATTAAAATAGTTGAAAAAGAATTTTTTTTCAAGAAGAATTAGCAAACGAGTTCTGTGAAACGACAGAATCTGTACACTGCAAAAGATGAAGCGTTGTTTTTACTCTATAATACAGCTAATTGTATAGTAATAAACTGCAACATTGGTAATTTTACACTTATAAACTGTAACATTGGTAATTTTGCAGTAATAAACTGTAAAATTTTCTTAACGGAGCTGGGCTCGGTCGCCGGGTACTATTACTTTTATATTTGCAAAGAACGTGAATTATATCTTTAATTCATAGTTTCATACACAAATAACTGAAACTAGAGCCACTATATAGACAGGCCGACGCATCAAGCTTACCCTATCAGCATCATCTCATCGGCCGATGATCGGCCATTCATCGAAACCCGATGAAATTTTCATCGGCCGATGATCCAATATGTCTCATCGGCCAAGCAGAATCCGAACAGCAAAATCCGATGAGAATACGATGAGATTTGGAGCAATTTACGAGCAGAACAGTCCCGTGCCGAGGAATTTCATCGGGAAACTTGATCGGAAGGATATCGTTTTCCGATGGAATATAGCTCGGCTTATTTTCATCGGGAAAGTTGATCAGAAGGATATCGCTTTCTGATGAAAAGTAGCTCATCGAAAACCGTGCTCGGATACTGATCGGAACGATATCATCGTGCGTTACAGGATCAGTTTACGAGGAGTTTGTTGATCGGCCGAGCAAAATCCGATGAGTTGATGTTACTTAGGTAAGTTTCACCACTTTGGATCTAACTCATTTACTTTCACTTTAATTTTTCAATGTTGCGGAGCTAGGGTTACCAAAGCAAAGTTTCGGGACATTGCCAAGCTTTGTTAAATTCATGTGAAAAGTTACTAAAAAGAGATAACTCGCCAGAAAAGACAACCCTTAAACACGCGCTGGATCCAAAGTGGTCAAACTTAATCTTGATGCGTCGGCTCGTCTATATAGGGGCCTTAACTGAAACAATTACTGTACATCAACATGCAATAATATAGATTAGCCTTTAGTGTTAATAATAGCATTAAATATATTACTTTTATCTGCGTGAACGTGATACTGCGTGTAAGAACGTGAATTTTATGTTTTATTCAGAGTTACATACGGACAAGCCAACCAAGTGAAACTAATAAAAACGTATTAATATATAGAACAATGAATAAATTACTGTGAAAGAAAAAACCGTAGAGCAGAGAAAAAAAAAAAAAAACTTTGAACGTATCAAATCAAAATTTTTTTTGTGCGGGGGGCGGGGGCCAGCTAAGTTAGTAATTTTTAGGAAGAGGTCCATGGAAGTCAGAACTTTGGGAACCTCTGTCGAAAACTACTAACAGAGAATACAGTGAACTCTCACTTATGCGCCGGCCCAAGGGACCAACAGAAAAAGGCTCATAAGTGAGAGAGACGCATAAGTGAACAAGCCTATTTAAAGGACTAAAACGCAACATGGGTTCTAATGAGCGAATGAATATGAATAAGAATGTTTCTATAGATAAGGGACAGATTACTACGGTTTGGCAACTACTGTAGCTTAACTACAATGATAAGTAATGAAACAAAAATCGTAGGATACCTAGTCACAAACTGGTCCCTTTCAAACGATGCATAATGGATAATTGTCCCTCTCCGAACTTTAGTTCATGTGAAAAAAATGCCTTCCGTGAGCAATAAAAGCGAAAATTAAAGAGGAAAGTGAAGAAACATGTTCATTTTTTAGGAAAATAAGTTTAATTGTTTGCATTTAACGAAAAGTTCGGCGCATAAGTGAAATATTTATCTTTCGAGCGACGTATAAACGAATGAAATTATCATTATTTTGCTATGGAATGAGCAGAGTCCATTCAAAATCGTCGTATAAGTGAAAAAGACGCATAAATGAGGCGTTGTATAAGTGAAAGTTCACTATAACATAGAATATGTTATTTACTTTTTAAGCTGCGTGTGTACTTTTCAAAAAACGGCGACCAAAGGGCAAAAGTGGGTACCATTTTTTGTGACTCTGACCAATTTTCGTGGCTACAATTCAGAAGCAGTACTGATTACAGTACTCAGTACCCACCGAAGTCCTGGTGACTGTCCTGGTTCATGTGGATGTTCGTCCTGTAGTGGTACTGTCGCCTGTTGTCCTCGAATGCATCCTGTGCTCTGTTTGTATCACTTTGGGTTTGGGGTACACTAGCAATTTAAGTTTATTACTGTAACATAGCAATTTTAGTTTACTTCTGTAAAAATAGCAATTTTACAGTTCACTACTGGGAAACTAGCAATTTTCCAGTTTATTGCTGTAAAATTTCTGCAAAATGAGATGCATTTTACTGTTAAAACATTTAATTTTTTACAGCGCACGTGTATACTTTTTTCGTTCCAAAATAGCGCCCAAAAGCGCAAAAGTGTCTACACTTTTCTAATTCCTAGTCTGGAGCTTTACACTAAAAAATGAACGTTATTCTTACAGTATAATACAGCTAATTTTATCGTAATAAACTGTAAAAATTGCTAATTTTACAGCACTAAACTGTAAAATTTTCTAAGTTTACAGTACTAAGCTATAAAACTGCTAACTTTACAGTAATAAACCGTTAAATTGCTCATTTTAGTTTTCAGCTGGAGCCTCTGCTGCCAGTATTATACTGTTGTTTTCACAGTATAATATTGCTCAATTTTGCGGCAACAAACTAAAATTTCTAACTTTACAGTGAGAAACTGTAAAATAGCTAGTTTTAAAGTTTATTACTGTACATTTAAAATTAGAACCTCGGTTGTCAGTATTAGGGATGCACCGATAAGCAAATTGGCCGATTACCGATTACCGATTAATCGGTTGTTGATAATCGGCCGATTAATCGGCTGAGCCGATTAATGATAAGGATGATTGTTTTTAATACTGCCAATTTTAAAATCACTGTTTTAATTCCCTCATACAATTCCGAGTTAAGAAATAGTAAGTAATTTATTTCCGAATGAAGTTTTTTTTCCATTTTCCTAATTTTCACAAAATAATTTTAATATTTTATCAAATTTTTTAGAACCAATTTCCGTATTATTGTCAATAGTATTACATTAACACATTGTTAATTATGTTAATTGGACATAAAAATTCAAAAAAGGGAGGGGGAGTCTGTGGTGAGTACTCCAAATTAGGAGTACTTTTAGTTTACATTTTTTAATGATTAGTAGAAATTTTATTCAACTTTTATTATTTGTGAAAATGAGAGGTTATCTAAAAGCACTGTACTGAGGAGAAAACTGTCGCCACATGAAAAATGTGTTGCAACATTGTCTATGTTTATTTATTCAAAGTTGGAGAATTAAATCATTAAAAACTTTATATCAACTACGAGGATTATTACTGTAAATAAAATTATTCATCATTGTTTCTTAGTGAAGGTACACTTTGAAGAATAACATTTTAAACATATATTTGGCCGATTAATCGGCCCAATTTTGCCGATTATTAATAATCGGCAAAGTGACCGATTATGGCGATTAATCGGTACTGCCGATTAATCGGTGCATCCCTAGTCAGTATTATACTGTAAAAACAACAGTTTTGCAGTGTGGCAAGCAAGTACTGAGTACCCACCGAAGTCCTGGTGGCTGTCCTGGTTCTTGCGGATGTTCGTCTTGTAGTGGTACTGTCGTCGGTTGTCCTCGAATGTGTCCTGTGCGCTGTTGCCTGCTATCCTCGGTTTTTGCGTCACTTTCTGCTTGGGGTACACGAAGGGGGGTACTTCGGGGCGTCGGTTCTCGTGGCTCAGCTTCTCTTCCGTGGTGCGGTCGACCTGATTGGTGCCTGGAACATAACAATCATCATTATTGTAAAGTATAAATCCAGCGTTAAAAATGCACAAATATACAGGTATACTGCAGACACGTGTTTCGGGGCTACAAGGAGACCCCCCCCCCTTTTTTTTTGGCTTTTATCGGATGATTCTTCATCCTAAAGCTCACACTTCTTGCATTAAAAAAGGGGCTCCTTGTAGCCCGGAACACGTGTCTGCAGTATACCTGTATATTTGTGCATTTTTAACGTTTGATTTATACTTTATATCTATCGCACAAAGGTATATATTTTCTTCAATCATCATTATTGTCATGAGGAGTTTCAAACGCGTAAGTTGCACCATCAAAATTTGGGGCTGGGGGATTTTTTAAACTAATTTATTTATTTATTTACATTAGATAATTAATTTAAATTATTGACCGAATTTTTTAAATAAAAATTACTCATATTTTTTTTAAGTTAAATTATTTCTTTTATTTCTTTATTGTTATTTATTTATTTATTTCGAAACAGAATGAATTACTAAATATAATACAATCATCATCATAGTGACTTATGTCACACGTGTAAGGAAAACTTTTCAAGGAGGCTTGAAACACAAGATCGTAATCATCATCATGGTAGCAAATGTCAGAAGGGTAGAGGAGAACTTTTTACGGAGAACTGAAACGCACAAATTTGGGAGCGTTGAGAAAAACTTTTCAAGGAGGTTTGAAACACAAGATCGTAATCATCATCATGGTAACAAATGTCAGAAGGGTAGAGAAGAACTTTTCAAGGAGAACTGAAACGCACTATTATAATGATCACCATGGTGGTGAAAGTTGGGAGTGTAGAGAAAAAATTTTCAAGGAGGCTTGAAACACAAGATCGTAATCATCATCATGGTAACAAATGTCAGAAGGGTAGAGAAGAACTTTTCAAGGAGAACTGAAACGCACTATTATAATGATCACCATGGTGGTGAAAGTTGGGAGTGTAGAGAAAAAAATTTCAAGGAGGCTTGAAACACAAGATCGTAATCATCATCATGGTAACAAACGTCAGAAGGGTAGAGAAGAACTTTTCAAGGAGAACTGAAACGCACTATTATAATGATCACCATGGTGGTGAAAAGTTGGGAGTGTAGAGAAAAAAATTTCAAGGAGGCTTGAAACACAAGATCGTAATCATCATCATGGTAACAAACGTCAGAAGGGTAGAGAAGAAC
Source organism: Uloborus plumipes (assembly GCA_038373865.1). NCBI lineage: Eukaryota > Metazoa > Arthropoda > Arachnida > Araneae > Uloboridae > Uloborus > Uloborus plumipes. Next base: position 62,801 of record JAXGGA010004647.1, on the reverse strand, counting down.
TTTTCAAGGAGAACTGAAATGCACGATTATAATGATCACCATGATGGTGAAAGTTGGGAGTGTAGAGAAAAACTTTTCAAGGAGGCTTGAAACACAAGATCCTAGTCATCAGCATGGTAACAAATGTGAGAAGCGTAGAGAAGAACTTTTCAAGGAGAACTGAAACGCACTATTATAATGATCACCATGGTGGTGAAATTTGGAAGCGTCGAGAAAAACGTTTCAAGGAGGCAAATGAATTTCGGCGGCTTTGTGACAGAATGGATCCAATCATCATCAAAGTAATGAATATCATACGTGAAGAAAAACACTTTTCAAGGAAGCCTGAAACACTGAATTATAATCATCATCATGGCGACGAATGTCCAAAGCTCAGGGAAAATCTTTCCAGAGCGACCTGAAACATTTAATTGTCATAGTGACAAATGTCGTCTCGTGAGAAAACTTCTTCAAGGACACCTGAAAGACACAATTATAATAAATACAAATACAAATGTGACGACCAGCAATAGGCTCTGGGCCCAACTGGGCTGATCCTAATCAAATTATAGACCCCAATGAAGATCAATGGCCCTCTTAAAGCTATTTACTCCATTGCTCCTTACCGCCTCTTTCGGTAAACTGTTCCAAGTTCCCACTACCCTGCTAAAATTTTTAATTTTTTCGAATTTCCAGGTTAGCCCGAGATTTGAACAACTTAAAACAATGACCCCTAGTCCTGCTTTCCGTGCAAAAATTTAACCCCATTATATCTTTCATGTTGATAAATTTAAACAACTGAATCATGTCCCCTCTGGTTATCCATTGCTCAAGACTATACATGTTAAGCATTCTAAGTCTGGAATCGTAGTCTAAATTAGAAAATCCATTCACTAACCTCGTAGCTCCCCATTGTACCCTTTCCAATGAATCAATATCTTTCTTAAGATAAGGAGACCAAAACTGAACAGCATACTCATAATGTCATAATCATAAACATGGTGACAAATATGTTCGAAGGGTGGAGAAAAATCTTTTCACGGAGGTAAATGAACTTTGAAGATCGTCATAGAGAATGAATTAATAAACATTATCCAATCACATTTAGCAGGATTAAAAAGACAAGTAAGAACAAAAGAATACACACACACACACAAAAAAAGAAAAAAATCTGTTGTTGTAAACTTTTCAACAATATGAAACAAAAAACGTCTAACAGCCAGCTGTACTTGCCGGAGTCCCGGACGTGGACGCGCCAAATACGGGGGGCGCCGTAATTTTTAATTTTATTTTTACCCCTCTTTTTCATTTTATTTATTTATTTTTTTTAAATATGATCTATTTATTTTTTTAAAATTATTTCTATTATTTTTTTATGTACTGTTTATTTTTTTAAAGTTCAAATTTTGAACCAAAATAGAATTTCTCTTTTCCTTCCAGACATTCCAAGCACTCACACACGCATACACTAAAAAAATAAATAAAATTTAAAAAAATAATAAATAAATAAATAAAAAAATTATAAAGAAATAAATATTTATAAATAAATAATAAATCAATGAATAATTTGTATTAAAAAAAATCCGTAAATAATTTAAGCAAAAAAATAATAAATTATTTAAATAAATAAATAAATTAGTTAAAAAACAACTCCTGAACAATAGCAAACAAACCCACCTTTATTGGAGGGCGGCCTCAGGCTCTCGACCGTCCTCTCTTCTACCGGAAGCGGCCGGACCGTGATGTGTATGTCCGCCCGGGAGAAACCGGACACGCAGCTGTACTTGCCGGAGTCCCGGACGTGGACGCGCCGGATACGGAGGGCGCCCTTCAGGGATATCTTGGTGCGCTTGCCGAATTCCACCTGGGATGATGAGATGAATGAATGAATAAAGGACAAATAAATAAATAAATACATAAATTGATAAGAATGCAAACCAATATTTTTTGTTCATATTTAAATAGGTGAATAAATAAAGAACAAAAGAATGAATGAATAAGTGAATGAATAAATACATAAATTGATAAGAATGCAAATAAATATTTTTTGTTCATATTTAAATAAGTGAATAAATAAAGATCAAATGAATGAATGAATAAATACATAAACTGATAAGAATATGAATAAATATTTTCTGTTCATATTTAAATAGGTGAATAAATAAAGATCAAATGAATGAATAAGTGAATGAATAAATACATAAATTGATAAGACTGCAAATAAATATTTTTTGTTCATATTTAAATAGATGAATAAATAAATAACAAATGAATAAATGAATAAGTGAATGAATAAATACATAAATTAATATGAACCCAAATAAATATGAAAGCAAATAAATATTTTTGTTCACATTTAAATAAATGAATAAGTGAATAAATAAAGAACAAATAAATGAATAAATAAGTGAATAATTAAATACCCAAAAATTAATACAACAATAAAATTTTTTCTGTCCTCTAATTGAAAAAAATCTCCAAAATAAGGAAAACCGTAACGTATATGCCTTACGGTTACGTCTATACTTCATCGTATAATGTACCTATAACGAATACTATACTTGCAACTCGTTTTATACGAAAACGTATAACGTATATTGTACGTTTTTCGTGTATAACACGTAAAACGTATATCATTCGTAACGTACAATGCGTATAATCGGATATGAATAACATATATTATACGTATTACGTATACCATTCGTGATACGTATACTAAATGTAAAACCAAGGACGTGTAACGTATGCTATACGCATAACGTGCATTCAACGTATAAGCAATATTATGCGTATAACTTTGTTATAACCCCCAAAAAAATTACGTGCCAAATATGGAGCTCCCTACGGACTTTTTAGGGCTGCTGTTTCTTATTTTGGTGTTGCCAATTTAAGTTTTTAGGTTTTTGCTGTTGCCAAATTAAGTATTTTCTTGTGTTTTGTCCCATTTTTTGAGTTTTTTTTCAAGAAGTTTTGAGTTTTTTTTCAAGTCAGAAATCCGCTTCATCACTTCACAAAGAAATGGCAACAGGTATTTTGCTTGGCGAGAAAAAAAAAGTCGCCAAATTTCCGATTTGTGGGATGTATCAAAGTAGTTCCATGCGTAATTGCAACCAAGGGCATAAAAACTTTAGAAAAAAACATGATTTTATAAACCTCTTTTTTTTTTAACCGAGCTGGGCTCGGTCGCCAGGTACTCATATACGTTATACGTTGTACATATCATATACGTAAAATGTATAATAAACGTTGTACGTTAAGCGTATAATATGTATATAAAGTTATACGTCTAATGTCCGTTATACGCGTAATACACATTATGCGTATACTAATACGTTACAAGTATAATATGCGTTATACGTTACAAGTATATTATACGTTATACGTTAAAAGCATATTATACGTCATACAATACAAGCATATTACACACTATACGTTACAAGTGTAACATACGTTATACCTTACACGTATAACATACATTATACGCAAAATAAACTTTGTGCGTTGTACGTATAATATCCGCTACACGTTATACTCATGATATCCATTGTTATTATTTATCCATTGTTGTCCGTTATACGCATAATAGACCTTATACGTACAATATCCATTTCATGGTATACGTATAGCACACATTAAACGCTGTACGTACAATAAATATACGCTGTACGTATCATATACGTTTTACGTAAAATAGACGTAATATGCACAACATCCGTTACACGTTATACGTATAACACGTTATACATTTATACGTACACGTACATTTTTACGTTGTGCATTTATACGTTATACATTTGTACGTTATGCATTTATTAGTTATGCATTTGTTCGTTTTTCACTTATACATTATACATTTGTACATTATACATTTATACGTTATACATTTGTACGTTGTGCATTTATACATTATACATATATACGTTATACATTTGTACGTTGTGCATTTCTAACATTTATACGTTACACATTTATACGTTATACATTTGTACGTTGCACATTTTTCCGTAATAAATTTGTACGTTATACATTTAAACGTTATACATTTGTACGTTGTGCATTTATACGTTGTCATTTATACGTTATAAATTTATACGTTATACATTTATACGTTATACATTTATACGTTATGCATTTGTACGTTATACAATTAGTTGTTGCACTCACCGGTTGGTCGTCCTTGTACCAAGCAACATTGCTCTTATTATGGTTCCTGCTGGGACACCTGATCTTCAAATTAGTCTCGGCGAAGACGACCGCCGTGCCCCCCACCTTTAGGAACACCCGCCTCTGGGGGTGTTGCTGAACGTAGGTGCCGCCGCCAGAGGGCGCGATGTCGCCCGCCGTCGGACAGGGCTTCGCGTTGCAGGGTTTCCGGATCTTCGGTTGCCGGATCTTGGCGCAGTCCGAGGGAGCGAATTCCAGGACTTGGCCGAATGCCATCTCCTTCATGCAGTGGATCTTGCGCGTCTTGTAGCCGCCGTTGCAGCTCTTGGAGCACTGTGGGGGGAGTCGAGGGCAAATAAGCGATTAGACATGTGACCCAAACAGAATGAAAAATACTGAAATTACGTCACTGTGTGAGCAAATACAAAACTGGTGAAAAATTATGCGACACCTGCAAGTTCAAACATGGGCTTTTTGGTTCTATATAGCCGACTATTTTAATTGGATGGATGAAATTAATTGGTAGATGTTGAATTTAACTTGCGATGCCCATTCTTTTTGTTCTGCACTCAGTATTTTGCTGTTTCAAAAAATACGGAATTCAGTAAAAATACTGAAAAATCACATGTCTGTTATGAACTGGCCTGAAAAACCACACGAATAGTTTGATTCTTTTAAATAAGTAACAATTGGAAGATGCTTGTATTTTTGTTCACTTGTATTTATTTATTTATTTATTTATTTATTGCTCAAATTTGTTAGTTTAAAAATCATTTTCGTGATTTGAAGAACAAAAAGTTTTTCGACAGTTTTTTTTACTAAATTTTTCTTTAAAGATAAAAAAAATTTTGGCTCATTTTTTTAAGTAAAAAGAAAACTTATGCCAATTTTAAACTAAAAAAAAAGTTTGAAGTGATTTTTTTGGAACTTTATTCGCAAAAAAAAGGCCCATTTTTTCAAGTAAAAAAACTTTCGCACATCTTCTCCTGAAAAAAAGCAAAAAAAAAAAAATCACACAGACAAAAAGGGGATTCGAACCTTCGACCAATTATCCGCCCCCCCCCCCAGTGATACGGACAACCGAACACATTACAGAACATCTCCTCCTGGGGCTTGGGGGGGGGCACTTGTCCGCCCCCACCACCAGTTTGTTGTCCGCTCCAAGGATCATCTTGTCGAGTTAAGAAAATTGAATTTCGCTACTTATATATTAAAAAAATGTGTGCAATTTTTTTTTGCAAAAAATTTTTCTTCGGATTTTTTGTGTAAGAATATTTGTTTTGCTACTTCTTTCAGAAAAAAAAAAATTTTGGTGATTCTTTTAGTAGGAAAACATTTTTCGCTAATTTGTTACAAAAAATTTTTTTGCAGATTTTTTTTGTTCAACTAATTTTTTTTGCAAATCTTTTCGGAAAATTTTTTGAAGTGATATTTGGGAAAAATGTTTTTTTTCGCTACTTTTTTAATTAAAAAAAAGCTTTTTTGTTAATTTTTTTAACAAAAATTTTTTATTACTTTTTTAGTAAACAAAATGTTTGCCCATTTTTTAAGGCATACGTATAGCTTTAATTTTTTTTTAAATTAATTAACTAAAATTTAATTAATTAATTAGCAAAATTTTGAACGGTGACTACAAAAAACATAATTCATCCACAAACTTAATATTGGTGTTAAAAGATGCTCTATGTTTTGACCTTAAAAGCAAAGCTGTACATTAAGTAGTTTTTGTGGAATCTTGGTTTATCTGAAACATACGTGAAAAAAATCACATTTTATACTCACATATCTTCGCTTTAAAATTATATAAAAAATTATTTTTGCACCAATCACTTAGGATTTAGGGTCAAAACATTCAGCAGTTTATGCAGATTTTGAAACAAAAAACAAAATTACAAAATAGTGATTTAAACTGGAGCTATCACTGTTTGAATGACATACGAAATTGAAAAAAGGCATTCTGAGATAAATGCTTTTAAAGTTTTAATATGACATTTTTGATGTAAGACACCGTCGTCACTCATGTAATTTTAACATATTTACAGTTCAGTACTGCATGAGGAGTTCCTTCTTCTTTTGTGCCCTTGTCCAGTTTTTGTTTTTTGAGTCCTCGCAAATATTTGCGTCACTTTTTTACGCTGTGGTGAGGAAAGACGAATGCTCTCCGAAATTCGCAATTTGTCTTTTTGTTCGACACTGACGGTCATAAAATGTCCATTCGTTTCATGAGCTCTAGCTCAGTTTTTGATCCTGCATTGAAATGCATTGCAGAATCATATGCTGCAAGTTTAACGACGGTTGGTCCAGAAAACTTTGCTTTTGGACACCGCTTCCAAATCAAGCTATGGAAACTCTCGTTTGCCTTTTGTGTTAGCCCATGCAAATACTTTTCCAACGTATTTGGATCTTCTATAAGAGGATTTTTGCCTCCAACTCGTTCACTTTCGCATTCCATGCTGATCAGGGCATAATAAGCCCGAAACTACAATCCATGGATCGAAATGAACGAGTTGGCGGTGTATTGTATAGTTGCATCTGTTAGTCGTTCCTAAATTGGTTTTATATGTTTCAAAAGCAAAAGCGGCAACCCACCCTTGTGCTCATAATTTGAAAGAGCCCTCTTTCCGGCACTTTTCGCACGCTGATACGTTTACCAACTGTCTCGCCCAGTGGGGCCTTTCGTGCGAAGAGGGTGTGCATCTTGGGCACTCAAATGGTAGAACGTTGCCCATACGGCTGCAGACATTTCTTCAACAGATGATGCATTATTGAGTAATGCCATTCCAAAATAGTTCTGCATTTTGTCGATTTTCTTGCCGGTTGATTTTCCTTTTCCTCTCATACCTGGGTGTTCCTTTTCCAGCTTGAGTAAAGCAGTCCCTAACCTCTTTTGGTAATGACCTACACATTCTTTTTTTTCCATCGACTTCTCGGGATAAGGTACAAGGTTTGCAACGGCGGTGTAACTTTTAGTATCCCCGTTGCCATAGAATTCCGTGTACGCCAATCCTCTTGTTTCTTCCGACCTTAAAAAAATTCTCCCTGCACGAACAGCCTCCATTCCCCACCAGATGATCCCTCGTGGTTCAAGGGACACATATGGTCTGCTTTCCATGACTGGTGGCGGATACTGCTTTCGTCTTCTGTATTCCACTTCTGGCATCCATGGCACACTTTACTCAACACTTCCACGTCAAGAACTTCACCGGTATCAATAGAGATGGCAGTTTTCCTGAAATTTTTACGGTAAAAGTTACTGGCATCCATGTAGCCAGTAACTTTTACAGTAAAATACATTTTTGCTGCAAAATTTTACGGGAGAGGAAACGAGAATTAAAAAGCGCGAGATACGAACGACAAGAATAGGACCCAGGCCCCAATTTGTACACACTGCTTTATTATCCATGGTACCAGATGACACATACCAGGAGAGCGAAAATAAGATGTCATCTGTATCGCACTCTAAGTCACGTGGGGATCAAACTGGCTCTGCTATCGCAATTTTTTTATCGGTACAATTTACTGTAAAAATTTTCTGTACGGTAACTGCTACATTTTGCAGTACCATTTACCATAAAATCTTCCTGAGTTTTTAACAGTGTCCACCATTTAGCGAAGATAATCCTCTTTTTTGCCAGGTTCCGTCGATGGAAGCACCGCAGTCCAAAAGACCTCTTCTTCTGCCAAACACGAAACGCAGCTGTAACTATAGTTTTTTCCGCAAGTTTTCTTACAATGGGGGAGGTTCCTTCAGTCAAAAGTAGGGGAAGACCGCCTATATTGGACCACTGCTTAAATTGGACCTCGGGCTTAAAATCTAGTCCAGAGATCTATGCTACACTTTAACGGTAGAAATATAAAGTTTTAGGAATAAAATCAATGTGTATGAAGTTTTACCAGTCTTCGAACTGCGTAGCGTGAGTTACGGCATGATTTATGTCGAAAACGTGTATGATCTTATTTCGCGGACTTGTATCTAGTAAGATAGTACTAAAGCTTGTAAACTGAGGTAAACTGCTGTTATACCATGATGATCTGTGTTTAATAAGGATTACATCTATGTATTAACATGCGCGATTGTGATTATTTTTGACAGAACAATAAGCTGAAGAATAAAAAATGGCGTGTTATCCTTTATTGGACCGAAAAAAATTTCCTATATTGGACCGGTGGTCCAATTTAAGAATATGATTTTAAACAAGACTTTTTGTTAATCGTAACGTAAAATAAGTGACTCATCTGATTTAATAGCGTAGTTAAAAATATTTTAAACATGCTTTAACACCTATTCACGATATTCATTTAAACTTTTCCATCAAGCACATTTTCTAGAAGCTGCAACTTCTTAAAATGTATGTTGTTTTTTCTCTTCATCCATTAAGCTGCCGTTTCAGAAAGATAGTTATTAACTGAAGTAAAATTTGTGCTGGTTTACCGAGACAAAAATGTGAAATTCTTCGATATGTTCGAAAAGATTTTAAAAAGAAACAATTTATATGCTACTAAAATGTTCAATGCAGATGAAGCTGGTCTTTTCACTGTCCAAGAACCCCAAAATATATTGACGTATAAAGGTAAACACCAGGTTGGAGCAGTAATGAGTGGTTAACGTGGTAGAAACACTCTGGCTATTTGCTGCATAAGTGCAACAGAATTGCTAGCCCCCCCCCTCCCATGTTTATTTTCAAACGATTACGTTCCATGTATGATATTATCATAAAAATATCCCCTGGTGTGCAATATGCTCTTTCAAAAAAAGGTTGGATCATAAACGATAATCCATACACTGATACAACATTTCATTAAAATCGTTAGGCCACGCAATGCAAAAAAAAAAATTGTCTTTCTATTAATGAATAGGCACAGCACTTACATAAAGAACATATATCAATAAACTTGGCTAACGAGAACGATATAATAATGCTTTCTCTTTAAGCACACCATGCACGTAGATGTGGTCTTTATTCAGTTTCTGTCTAGATATTTTAATCGAGCATGTGATACATGGATGCGAGAACATCCAATGAGATCCATTACCCAATATCGCATAGGAGAACTGTTTGATAGCTCTTATGGTCAAACCGCACTTAAAGCCATGGCAAATGCAGTGAGGTGATTCTAAAGAGCAGGAGTTTGATCGGTTAATTTACATGTGTTTAATGACACTGACTTGGCTGGAGCAGAGTTTTAGGCTGGAGCAGAGTTAGTAGTCCAGATAAAACAACTCAAAGTGAACAGGCTACATGTTCGGTGTAAGTTGTACACCATGTACAGAGTTAGTAGTCCAGATAAAACAACTCAAAGTGAACAGGCTACATGTTCGGTGTAAGTTGTACACCATGTACAACAACTAGCTACGACTTCAATTAGTACATGTTCAGCAGAATCAGAGGATCAAAACATGATTGTCAACTCTAACTACGATTTTGTTAAACCGGCTCACATATCACCTTTGCCCCCAAAAAAATGGAACCAAAAAGAAGGCTATCTCAGCAATCATTCTAACGCCGTATGAAAGAAAGAACAGAAAAAGTCACACAAGAGGAAGCAAGAAACTGTACAAAACCATTGTTATTGCAATATTTGCCATGGAGATGAAGTGAAAACATGATTAAGTGCATGAAATGCCATCGGTGAGTTTATCAACACTGCCTAAGAGAGGCCGAAGCAAAAGAAGTTCTATTGCAAGTCCTGGTAAAGAGCTGCATAGTACAAATTTAAATTATTCTATGATTTCCTGGTACGGTCCAATTTAGGAAGCGCATGGTTCAATATAGGCGCATATATTCCTAAATTGGACTTTTACAACTTTTTATAAAATATTTTTTTAAAAAATAACTTTCATATTTTCAGAAAATATAAGCTCCTAGGGCCATTCCTGATTAAATTTAGCTTACGATGCCCTATTTTGTATTTTTGTTTTGCTTCACATTGAGCGACACAGGCCTCCTGTTCTTAGGGGGTCCAATATAGGCGGTCTTCCCCTACTACTTTTTGTTACTGAAATTGATAGAATGATATAAAAAAAGAACATGGGCCCGGAAAGTACTTTAATTTTCCCAACAGTTTATTTTTTATTCATTTTTTTAAATACCCTACCTTGAAAACGGGGTGTGGTTTTTGTGACGTCAGTGGTGCACCTAACAGCCCTCTTTCCAATAATAACACCATTTTGCTTGACTTGAGTTGTCCAATCGCAGAAATCGGTGACGTCACGACCTTCGTCATCTCACTACAGCCAATTAGATTTCGCGCTTACGTGCACCACTGACGTCATGCGCAGATGTTTTTTTTTCGGAATAGCATCTGCGCACCGGTTAAAATAATTCATAAAAAATCTATCTGTACCTCAGAACCAGACTAACGTAAGTCCATTTTCGTCATTTTTCAGTAGAGGGGAAAAACGATGTATTCGACAATCGTTTTTCCCCTCTACCGAAAAATGACGAAAATGGACTTACGTTAGTCTGGTTCTGAGGTACAGATATAACTGCGTCAAAAAATAAAACAAAAATGGTCAATTCCTATGTTTTGAAGCATGTTCTTTCAGAAAAAAATACTTTTGAAATTTCGGACTGTTATATGCTGCTGGGTTTGGTGGTTAAGACAAATTCATCGTACTCATGAAGTGGCTTTTTTCCTTATATCCACAACCAGCTTGCCTCATAGTGTAGACAAGTCTACGATTCACATCAAACATGTGTCCTGTTTTTCTGGAAGTTGAGCATGGCGCACTGACGAAGCCACAACAATTGCAATATAGATACAGTTCTGCAGCACAACCGATTCTGTTTTTGGAGTCTTCAGCAACTAAATTTTCTTGGGCTTTGCATTCTGGGCAGTTCAGTGGGAAAGAAGACTATTCAAACAGTCTAAGTCAATGATGAAACTTTTAGAAAGAGGGTCTTTTTCAGGGAGATCAGTCACATGATTACTCAGTTTACTTTGCGAAACTGAAGCAGAACTCGAACTAGAAGCAGAATTTTGTACATCCGAAACTGGAATATTTGAAGATTGTTTCGCATATTCATGCTGATTTGCAACAAAAACTCGCTTTTTAGTACGTTTACTTCGTGCTTTAGAACCCATTTCTAACACCATTCACTTTTTCAAGCGAAAGCAATGAAGTTGAAATCAAATTTAAGAACGAAGAAATAAGAAAGCGTGTAGATCTAAGAATGTTCACAAAGTGCGATATACCGTCACAGTTAAACTTTGTTGCCACTAATAGTTCATAATTTAACCCATTAATGCCTCGCGTCCCTTTTAAAGGACGATCCGAATTTCCCCAAAATGAACATTTCAATCAAATAATAGTGTTCAATTAGTTCCTTGGTATTGTTTAAATTCGTTATTACATGCAGCCCATAACCATTGTAAAGTGTGTTCTGTAGCAGTTTTAATATGATCTTTATCAAAATTGACATCGTTCACAATCTCAAGAAAAAAAGCTAAGTTTTCAAAGTTATTCCCAGCTTCCCAGTTTATGTTAATTGCTGATCTTATTTCTTCTTATAAAATGTCTTTTTAAATATTATATCATATGCAGAAAAAAATTTTAGTAAAAAAAGTATGTACCCTCTATGGTCTATCGTAACTTTTAAGGGACAATTTTTCTTTCCCTAATAAAAAAATTATTTTTTACATGACATTTTTTAAATTATTTTTCCTGGTCAATTAAACACTGTTTGTAAATAGTATACAAAAAATCTTCGGAAAAAATGTCAGGCATTAATGGGTTAAAAATATCTTTCAAACATAAGTGTTATTGAAGGTTTAAAAATTCAACTATTTGCGGAAATACTGGTTAGGCCTAACTAGATGAGAAACTAGAACTATTTTTTTACGAGAGGCATTTCGAAAAAATGCTGTAACTTTTTTACTACTTGAAACTTTTTCATAATATTTTGTCCCCAGTTAGTTAAGAAGTTAGAGCATCTTTTAGATGTTGAAAAAAAATGACAATTTTAGCCGATTTTTGCGATTTGAAACCTATACGTACACCGTAAAAAATAGTTTCCTAATTTTTTGGTGAAAAATTTTTTTTTCCGTGATTTTTTATAAAAAAACATTTTTTCCCGAGATTTTTAGACCTTTTTTTCTGTGATTTGTTAGAAATTTTTTTCCCGTGATTTCTTTAAAAAAAAAATCCGTGATTTTTTTAGAAAAATTTTTTTTTTTCCGTGATTTTTTAGTAAAAGAAATTTTTTTTTGCATGATTTTTCAGAAAAAAATTTCTTTTTTGCCACTTTATTAGCAAAAAAAAAAGGGCCCATTTTTTTGGCAAATAATTTCCTGGAAAATAAAGCAAAAAAATGAAAAAAAAAAACAACGGAATTCGAACCTTGGTCCAATTATCCGCCTTCCAGTGATACGGACAATCGAACACGTTACAGAACATCTCCTCCTGGGGCTTGGGGGAGGGGCACTTGTCCGCCCCCACCACCAGCGTGTTGTCCGCGCCCCGGATCATTTCGTGGAGGCACTGCACCTTGCGCCGCATCACGCCGCCCCCGCACGGCTTCGAGCAGGGGCTGTAGTCCGTCACGTTCCACCTGGGGGAGAACAGACGGAAGTCAGATGGAGACAGGTCCGGTAACTCCTCTGACTGCCGCATTATTGATTGATTGATTGCCACGATCTTATCAGTGCGACAGCCAGAGTATACTGTCCAGCCTTTAATCCCAACCGCGGCAGGGGCCCGGTAAATCAGACGGCATTCATTGAAAAAGCAATACAGAAAATGAAACAATAACATTACAAAATGTTTAACTATACAGAGAAGTATAATTTAACAAGAACAGTGATAATAGATTAAAAGTGACAGTACAAATTGTAAGTGAGAATATTGAGAACAGTAAACATGAACAGAAAAAAGTGAAACATAGTAAACATTTATAACTAAAACTATTACAAAAATGTTAAAACTGTTTACTATGTTTCACTTTTTTCCGTTCATGTTTACTGTTCTCAGTTACAATTTTTACTGTCACATTTTAATCTATTCTCTCTGGACCTTGTTTAACAGTACTGGAGGCCGGTCCGGTATGGGAAAGCAATCATTGTTGGGTTAACCCCTATGTAAAGAGAGCTGGCAGCTCAAAGTAAAATTAATCCTTTCTCCGCACTTTTCCCCTGTTGGTTGTCATAGTTACGGCTCGATGGACTTTTCCCCCACTTAGCTTTTGCAACAATGGTTTAATGCAAACGGTTCAAATTGCTTGGAGCGTAAACTATTATTCTATTGAAAAATCAACGTCAATAAAGCACAACTTTTTCTTATTCATTTGTGCTTTATTTATGTGTGACTAGATTTGTTAAAAAACGCTGAGAAATAACTGAGCCATGAGGATGTAAATACTGTCTGTTTGAGTATTGTGCGCCTGGGAGCCACGGACGCTTCCATCTGAAAAAGGGGAGATAGGTTTAGGATGCGCACTACCCGATGCCTTCAGCTTTTGTTCGCTTACTACTTCCTCGTTGCTTTCCCCCCTATTTATTTCTATTTCTATTCTAGAAGTCAATAAACTTCGACACACATGAGGACTGCGTACTATGCGCCTTGCCTCCACAGATAGTACAATACAGATTTTATTGAAGGAAAGAATTTACAGCACAGAGAAGGAAGTTACACCCAGGGCAAGGGCGGGAATCGAACCCGCGCCTCTTGGGATTACAAACTGACGGGCAGACCCACTGCGCCGTCGAGGCCCCTTTTCCCCCTATTTCGAGAACTTCCGAAGAGACTTTGCGCATGCGCAGATGCGGCGGAGGTCGCACGAAAAAAATTAGACAGTAAAAGCGTAAGCCTCATCGATAAACATAAAATAAATGAAATGCCTCAACAGCGGTGCATGAAAGAAAAGAGTGGAGCTGTTGTCTTTCGTATACGGTTTTCATGGCAGCGACGCAAAATTTCTAAACCCGATACAGTGAAATCTGTGTATAACGATACTCAAGGGACCGAGAAAAAATATCGTTTTGGACAGATTATCATTATAGGAAGTTTGAGCAAGAGTAGATGGAAGTTGGCTGGGACCAAACCAAAATATCGTAATAGGCAGGTTTATGGTTATGTACAGTATCGTTACACAGAGGTTTCACTGTACACCTATTTAAAAGTAACCGAATATGGTATTATGCGACAGAATATCATTCATCCGGTCTACACTGCCGAAGAAGCACAAAAGTCGTATCCGCACTTAGTGACAAAAGCTGAGTTATTGCCGCCAGGTGGCTCTTTGCGACGTACTTTACGAAAAAAAAAAATATAATGACGTCAGGCTATAGCGAGTTAGCATATTTTTTACAGGCTGTAATTTATGTTTTTGTAAAAAAAATCATATCTTTATGTATCTTACTATTAATTTATACCGATCTATGTTTCAGTTATGCCGGCTTGGTGGCGTGGTGGTAGAGCGTCGGCTTTCCGCGCCGATAACACGGGTTCGATCCTGGAGTTGGCCAGTCGGCGGATTTTTGAGATGCGGAAAATCCTCGGCCCATGTCGTATGATTATGCGGCATGTAAAAGATCCCTTGGCAGGGACGTCATTTCGAATTTTCCATCTATTTGTAACTATTAATTTATATTGATCTATCTTTCAGTTATATATATCTTCCTTTATTCGTGAATCAGTCCTTTTATTTCTAATTTTTTGTATCTATGTATCCATTTGTACTTTCTCTTTTAATTTCTCCTTTTTTATCTATCTATCTATATTTATACTATCTATATACAAATTGATATAATATTTTTCTACAAATTAATATATGTATTTGTATACAACTTAATATTTATACATAAATGGATATTAATACACAAAATATATTTTGTATATTAATATTTATTTGTATACAAAATATATTTTATCTATAACATATTTTATAAATGTTATGTATAACATTTATAAAATGTGTTACAGATAGAAATATTTTATAAATTAATATTTTATCCTTCACTATACATAAATAGATGTACAAACTAATATCATAGTAACCGTGGTAAACCGGGATAAGTAAACGACAAAGATTGGGAAAGTGTTATTTGGCGTTGAAGCGCCGGTTCTCGTTACATTAATGACTGTGGCCGTCTCCGCCCATCGAAATGGGGCGCTTACTTGGGCGGGCAGGGCATGTCATTGCAGGTTTGGGTGATGGCGTCAGGCTTGAGGGTGATGTCGCACAGGGACGGCTTCACGACGGCCTGGTCGTGGTCACGCAAGCACTGGATGACAGATTCGCGGGTGCCTGGAAGAGAGAGAAGGACAATCAGACAGACAGATTTATTTATATGTACATATATATGTATGTATGGATAGATAGATAGACATATCTGATCACAGGTTCTTATTCTTCCCTCCCCTGTTTGGCCTTGCGCTTGTTGCAAATATGTTTATGCTATTCTCATGCTCATTTTTCCCCACTTATCTTATTGTATATAACTCATGATTGTACATATTTATATAGTCAGTGTGGCCCTGAAAAGATTCCTTTCTTTTCTCCCTAATTAATGATTTTGCTCACTTGTCTTTCACCGTCAATGCTACCTCAGATACGTGTAAAGTGCACGAAAATAATTAATTATCTGTAGATAGACATATATGTTAGATAATTTAATATTTTCGTATTCGTTTAAGACCGTTTAACGAAATAAAGCATCGTATTATGAATTCGTCGTCCTTGCTCAACAATCATTTTTAACTAACTCTTTTTTTTTTTGAAAATGCACAATCATATTTGCTGTCTCGTGACAATTTTAACAAGTTGTTGCCATACAGACGTTGTTGCCATAAATCATTTAAACTATAAAACTTTAAGGCCAACATATAGATATATAGAGAGAGACAGATAAAAAGATATAGGCAGGAATTCAAGTGAAACAGGCCATCGCAAATTACAATCACTACTGGAAATGAATTACATTAGAACGTTTCTTGATAAAAACATCGTGACGTCAGCGTGACGTTTGCCTATGAAAAACGAGCTAGATAAAACGTCACATTCTACTTGGCGAATAAGAGGAGATCACTGACTGCTTGTGAGCTCTTATCGGCTCCACCCGTAGTGACGTCAGTGCCAAGTTAAGTTGATGATAATGTAATTCATTTCCAGTAGCGATTGCAATTCGAAGCGATTGCAATGGTGTTCCACTTGAATCCCTGCCATAGATAGATGGGCAGACACGCTGTAAAAAATGAATATTGTTTTTACAGTGTAATACAGCTAATTTTACAGTAATAGATTGTAAATATTGGTAATTTTATGGCAATATACTAAAATTGCTACTTTTAACAGTACTAAGCTGTAAAACTGCTAATTTTACAGTAAAAAACTGTAAATGGGGGAGTTTCCGAAATTTCAAAATTATTTTTGTCTGAAAGAGCATGTTTCACAAAACATAGGAATTAACCATTTCTTTTATTTTTTGACAAAGTTATATATTTTTTATGAATTATTTTAACCGGTGTGCAGATGCTATTCCGAAAAAAAAAATCTGCGCATGACGTCAGTGGTGCACGTATGCGCGAAATCTAATTGGTTGTAGTGAGATGACGAAGGTCGTGACGTCACCGATTCCTGCGATTGGACAACTCAAGTCAAGCAAAATGGTGTTATTATTGGAAAGAGAGCTGTTGGGTGCACCACTGACGTCACAAAAACCACGTCCCGTTTTCAAAGTAAGGTATTTAAAAAAAATAATAAAAAATAAACTGTTGGGAAAATTAAAGTATTTTCCTGGCCCATGCTACTTTTTTATGTCATTCTATAAATTTCAGTAACAAAAAGTAGTACTTTTGACTGAAGGAAACTCCTCCATTGCTAATTTTGCAATTTATTATCGTGCATTTTATAGTTTTAAACTGAAACCACTATTGCCAGTATTATACTGCTGTTTTTACAGTATAATACAGCTAAATTTTAAGGCAATAAACTGTAAAATTGCTGTTGTCACAGTTCATTATAGTGTATTTTACAGTTTAAAACTGGAATCTCTGCTGCCAGGATTATACTGTAAAAACAACAGTTAATACAGTGAACTTATACGCCGGTCCAAGGGACCAACAGAAAAAGGCGCGTAAGTGAGAGAGACGTATAAGTGAACAATCCTATTTAAAGGACTAAAACGCAACATCGTTTCTAATGAGAGAATGAATTAGGATATTTCTATAGAAAAGGGACATCTTTGACATTACTACGGTTTGGCAATTACTGTGACGTAACTACAATGATATAGAGGAAAAAAAAAGTAGCATACCTAATTACAAACTTCCCTTTAAAATGATGTATAATAGATAATTGTCTTTCTCGGAACTCTAGTTCATGCGGAAAAAATGCCTTCTGTGAGCAAAAAAGGCGAAAGATTGAAGAGGAAATTGAAGAAATATGCTTATATTTTTAGAGAAAATAAATTACATTTTTTACATTTAGGGGAAAATTGGGCGCATAAGTGAAATTTTTATGTTTAGAGCGACGTATAAACGAATATGAGTGAAAAAGGCGCATAAATGAGGCGATGTATAAGTGCGAGTTCACTGTATTTTGCAGTGTTGGATAACCAAATTTCATTCGATTACTTTAATGTTATGCAGCATTTTATCTACACTGTTGGGTCAACTCCTAAAAAGGACGCTAAAAACAGTGTAATTAAAGTAAATTCATCACAATAAGCCAACACAAAAATATTTCCTCCTATCTAGCAGATCTTTAATTATGCAACTTTCTAATGACAGACGATTTTTTTTCGTCATTATCCCCGTGACCTGCCTTCCAAAATCCTCTCTCCAGCCCCATAAAATATGCAAGAAGCGGTTCTCGGCAAAGCAAACATTTGACCGATTTAGCTCCTTTAGCTAAAAAATGAAATTCGTGCTCTTCTTTTTTTTTCAAGTGTCAACCACAGAAACAACGGGAGAGTATTTTTAATCAGTGAAGCAGAATTTCGGATTTTAAATGAGCTTTCCTCTAAAATTTAAAACAAATTATAGTTTTTTTTCTTCCTTTCCCGTACTTTTTTCTTTTTATTACACATTCTCAAATTTTTATCGCTGAGTGGTTTTTTATAGTATCAAGTGAACAGTAATACATTTGGAACCCTCTCTTTCTCTTCCTCTTGGTTTTTTTTTCTTTTTTGATACACACACTGTGAAAAAAGAACGTTGTTTTAACAGTATAATGCAGCTAATGTCCCAGTAATAATCTAAAAACTGCTAATTTTACTGTAATAAAAAATAGTACTATATAGTACTGTAAAATTGCTGCTTTTACAGTACAAAACTGTAAAATTGCTAATTTTACAATACAGTGAACTCTCACTTATACGCCGCCTCATTTATGCGCCTTTTTCACTTATACGACAATTTTAAATAGTCCCAGCACATTCCATAGAAAAATAATGTATCATTCGTTTATGCGTCGCTCTAAAGATAAATATTTCACTTATGCGCCGAATTTTCCTTAAAATATAAAAAAAAATGCATTTTCTTTAAAAAAAAATGAGCATTTTTCTTCCCTTTCCTCTTTAATCTTTTGTCTCTAATACTCACAGAAGTCATTTTTTCCGCTTGAACTAGTACAATTTTTGTTTTCTCTTTTTTATCATTGCAGTTACGTTACAGTCATTGCCAAACCGTAGTAAAATGTCCCTTTTCTACAGAAACATTCTTATTCACTCTCTCATTAGAGCCTATGTTGCGTTTTAGTCCTTTAAAGAGGCTTGTTCACTTATACGTCTCTCTCACTTATGCGCCTTTTTCTGCTGGTCCCTTGGGCCGGAGCATAAGTGAGAGTTCACTGTAATATGCCGTGAAATTGGTGATTTGACAGTTTATTACCGTGCAATTTACAGTTTTAAATTGGAACCTCTGCTGCCAATACTCTGCAAAAAAGCCCATCGCTGTCCAGCACCTTTGAATAACAAAGCAACTTTTGTTTCATTAGGAAGTTGGTAAAAAGTACTTAAGATTCTACAAATAGCATTGAAAACTGATTTTAGCATTGAAAACTGATTTTTTTTGAAAATTTGTTACTTGAGGGGGGCATATCTCATAAAGGGGGCGGAATAACAAGCCATTTTTTTATATAATAAATAACCATATATGGGTGAATATCAGGAAAAGTGCCAATTTGATCATGGAAATTTTCAATTTTGGAAGATTCTCAGAAAATAAAATTAATAGGATATTTTAAATACACATTAGTAACATTTAAAAAAAAAAATTTGGGGCATGGTCAAGGTGACATTTACCCCCCCCCCCCTTTTAAGGGTTGTCTTTGAGCGTTACCGACATGATGAGATTGCTGCCGATCTGACAAATATTACAGATTTCACACTTAATGTACAAAGTAAACACATTCACTACATTTTATGTTTGAAGAGAAAATATGTATTACTTAGAATATAATAATACTTACACAGCCTGAACGCTTTTTTGTTTCTTAAATAAAATTAGAGACTAATTAAAAGTTAAAGTTTAAATTAGTGCGACAAAGTTTTTTTCAAACAGATAAATAGGTTAATAGTTCAAAAAATCAAAACAAAATAAACACAATCTTAAAAAAACAAAATGAATTCAAGACAGTCAGAGTTTGGCGGGTGAGGGAGATTTGCACTAAACTGTTCGTTTCCATTTTAAAACATGTTCAAAACATTTAAAACAAAATTATATTTTTGGGTGCAGTAGTTACGAACGAAGGTCTGAATATTAATGTGAATGAAAAGAGGGTGAACTAGCTGTCGTGGCCGTCACGAAACTTTCTTCTATATTTATCTCATGAATTCCAGTTACAAAATAAAATACGTACTCGCCCGAATAATTGGAGACAGCTCCAATTCCCCAATTATCGTAATAACCCTGCAAATGCAGAATCAATGAGGGAAATTGGAAATCATTGCAAAAGCCTTGTTTAGATTAATTGCAAACATTTTATTTGTTAGTAAAAAGAAACTGGCAGCAGTTAAAAATTTCAAATCATTGAAAGTTTTCAGCTGTTTTGATAATTAAATAGCGTGAAAGCGATTTTTTAATGAATTAATTTTTCGCATTGTTGACTAAGCGCAAAAATCACCCCACCCTCCCCCCGGGGAGATTGGCGCCAAAATTTAATCGATGCTTGCTTCCATATTGGGTTAGTGTTATTCCAAATTTCATTCAAATCTCAGCAATATTTCTCGAGATACAGTAGGTGCAATGACAAAATAAGCACTTTTGATTGCTCCACCCCCCTTTGAGATATTGACACACAAATTGAATCAGCACTTGTACTCAATAGGGTCTACCTATGGACCAATTTTCGTTCGATTCCGCCTGTTACTTCCTGAGATATAGCAATCACCTCCGCGCAGAACACGTGCGATTGCTCCACCCCCTTTGAGATATTGACACACAAATTGAATCAGCACCTGTACTCTATAGGGTCTACCTATGGACCAATTTTCGTTTGATTCCGCCAGTTACTTCTTGAGATATAGCAGTCACCCTCGTGCAGAACACGTGCGATTGCTCCACCCCCCTTCGAGATATTGACAAACAAATTGAATCAGCACCTGTACTCAGTAGGGTCTACCTATGGACCAATTTTCGTTTGATTCCGCCGGTTACTTCCTGAGATATAGCAATCACCCCCGCGCAGAACACGTGCGATTGCTCCACCCCCCTTGGAGGAATTCGCTAAAAAAAGTCAGGTGCACCAGTTCACATGGTGGTACATATGTGCAAAAATTTTTGTTCTTTTTCATTCAGTAGTTTTTGCTCTAGCGCGGCCACAAAAACTGGTCACACACATACAGACTCACACACAGACACACAGACAGACAGACATTTTCCAAAAATGGTCGAAATGGACTCAGAGCACCTCAAAACGTGCAAATCCGTCAAAATTCGACATTCGAAAATTTTCACGAAACCAATACTTTCTTCTATATATTAGATATAGAAGAAAGTAAAAATGGCAATAATTTTGTTTGAATACTCCAATTTTGCGGAAAAATGATTGTTTTTGAAGCATTTAAAAAAACAATAAATAAACTGTTTCCAATAATGGAAAAGTTGGTAAGAAAAACGATGCACTTGAAATTATCTTTGCTCTTTAGAACTCAACTCATTCCACGAAGAAAGAATTGTGAAAAGTCAGTTCGCACGCATCAGTTTCGTAACACATATCTTCTACTTCGGCTCTGCCGACCATGACCGCTGCCGACATGACAAATTTCCCGCAATATGATAGTTGAACATCCCTAATTAAAGATTCGAAAATAAAAACACCTTTTTTTGTCCATAGCAATAGGTTGCTTTTCCATTATGCAAAAATAGATTGAAAAATTAATTCATTTTGTGTCTTAATTTCCGCTGCCGACATGACACTTCATTTGGTAGAAACAGAAAAGTCAAGATTGAAAAAAATCTTGCCTGTAATTCAATGCAGCCGAAGTGAAAATTTTCTATCGGAACTGAAACATCACATATGAGTGCTTCACTCAGCGAAATTTTTTGGCGCCAAAAAATGTTTTGTCTAGATATTATCATTTCAGAAGTTGGCTCACTCCTCATGTTATTAAAACTTGTGACAAGAAGAAATTGCTTTTTTATCGGTCTAAATTCATTTTATCGAAAACAAAAGATTTAATCGTCATAGATGAACATAAAACACATTATTTCCTTTTGTATTTGTTTCTGCTGCGATGTTTTATAATCCACAGGATTTTTTTGAACGTTGCGATTGAATGTGTGAAGCGCTGCCGACATGACATTGAGGCAATAAAAAGAGTTCTATTGTCACAAATTAAAGTAAAACCTGAAAATTTTGTCATGAATTGAATGTGTGACGCAGTTTACTGCATGAAGGAAGAAATGTTTTTGTTTTTTTATTTGGAAGTGTTCGAGAAATTCATTTGTGACTTAAATTAGCACTTTTCCTGATATTCACCCATACATGAATATATGATAAAAATAGAGCTTGTTATTCTAAACCTTTCACAGGTTTTTTAATTTTTAAAAGCAAAAAATGAGATTTTGTCGCAATTTTTAATCTTGAAAAAAATTAGTATTTTTTTAGAATCTGAAATTTATTGATGTCATATATAAAAAGATCTCTTTCTTAGTTTTCCAAAGAGCTATGTATAAGCTCAAAAACTTTGATAGAAAAAAAGTTACAGTTCATAAGACACAGCATCAAAATGTCCCCTTTTTGCTGTTGCGAGCAACAAAAATGGCCTACACATCAAAGGGTTTTTTAAAAAATAAAATAACTATTTTTCGAGGACTGGGAAACAAAAGGAATGCGCATGTAAATGTTCATCAAAATCAAAAATGGTGATGCGCACCCCATTGGTTGATTTAAAATGGGATGATCCTGAAGCGTTGCAGCACCGGCGGCACACCCTGCCATTTGGCTCCATGTGGTGTCTAATATCACCCCATGGCACCATAAGGAGCTAAATGGCACCATAAGGAGTCGAGTGGCATCCCTCAGGGGGTGCCGTTGGTGCTACAACGTTACACCTTTAAGGTACCTTATTAGTCTAGTAACTTTAGCATTTTTCTTCGGAATAATTTTAACCCGAAGTTTTTTTTGACAGAAAGCCTTTTCATGTCGTTCTAAGTAAAACCTCAAAAGTACCCGACATTATGCTGTACGCTTCCCCCCTTTTTAAGGGGGGAAGCAGGGGGGCGAAAAATCATGGTCTAAGTATATAAGCAAATGGGGTGTCTATTTTTGTGTATTTTTCATGCTGAGTCGAATGAAAACAGAATCATGTTAATAAAGTCAATAGTTTCTTAGTGAGGAGGGTTTTTTATGTAAAAAAAGTCACATATGTCACATACATAACCAAGAATGTTTTGTAGTAAAAAATTTTAATTAAGCGTTAACGTACATTGGAAAAATATCATTAGAACAGTCGACATACATCATTATATTACAAGAAAAAATTTTCTTTTTTGAAACTACAAAGTGTTGATAGTTTCTCTCACCTGTTCTTGGTTGTAGGAAACCTGTTCAGTACATTACATGTCTATCCCGTCCATCACTTCTATTTCTTCGGTACCACTGATAACATCACTTTCAGAGATTCCGTCCATTGGTGCAGCATTTAAGCAAGACTGTTCATGACAATTTCCACAGGCTACGGAACAGTGTAGTCCCTAACTTTAGGTATCCACACATAAACCTTTTAAAGGTGCCTTCATTCATTGATAATTCTAACATTTCCATGTCTTGAACAAACAAGTGGGCACTTTTCGCATACAAAAAATGTCCCGCAGCATGGAAATAGGGTAACATTCTCTTAATTGCAGTCAAATATGACGCCCAATCACTTATCCTCTCAGCCCTTATAAACTCTTTGAGGATTAACATTATATCCAAATACTGGATCCATGATTGTGAAGTTGGTCCTCTGTGTTTCAAATTGGAGCATTCATTTTGAAATTTACTTTTCACATGACTAAATATTTTCAATTCTTCCACCTCAGAAAATGAAGGTGTTGCTTTATGAACTTTTTTGAGGTAAATGTCCATGAATTTTTTTTCGTCACTAGTCAAAGGCACTGAAAATTGTTTTAGATAAAGCTATTTGCAAAAGTGTATGAGCTCTAACAGCTCGAGAGTAAGCATGTCTTGTCAATTGTCAACTGAATGAGAAGCGTAAATAGTGGTCATTACTTCTTTTAGGCCACTTCCAGTCATGATAAAGCCAATTGAACCGAGAAAAGACTTGCACATGTGAAAACCTCTTAGTCTCACAATTATTTTGGAGACCCGTGAATTTTTATCGTCTGAAGCAACAATTTCCCTTGCTTTAATAAATAGAAGTTGGTCAAATTTTACTTACACAGCTAGTGTGACCATATTTAAAACCATCTTCAAGAATATACAGCAATGTACTGTAAATTGTGTCATAATTACTTGGAGGATGGTCTATGAATGGTAAGTACATGACACGTGATTTATAGTATTCTTCATGTTCTGTTAAAAGCTCCATAAATCCACTCCACCCAGGAATTTGCTCATACAGATTGATTCATACAGAAGGGCTTCTTTGTAGAAAGTAACAGAACCCTAAGCTTGACTAAATGTCTATCAGACGTCTGGAACCAAAGTATCTATGGAAATGAGCAGTTACTCCAAGGAGGAGGTGCGATATGAATGACCGGGGACGAACTGCAGACAGGCATGCCAGATAGCAGTGTAATTTCTTTTGTAAAGGTTCTACAGTGCCTTTTTTATTTTTAATAACGATTTCTTCTATTAGAAACAAAAATGACTTGGGTACACTGACATTGATGTCAGAGAAAAATTTAGTACTGGGAGGATATGTATCTACCTCACATACTGCAGAGCGTATATCTTGACGAATGATCTCCGCTGCCTTCTCTATGACTCTCAATCGTTCCTTTTCTGGATCAGATCCTCTATTTTCATACCCTTTGGATAACACACCATAATTTGTGTCTCGAAAGCACAGAATAGTTGGTCCTTTCTTTTTGTTGGTAATCACTAGCCTATCAACGTACCGCTCAGCAAGTTTTTTCTTAATGGTTTTGTCATCAGGCTTCCAGTTTAAATCATTAAGTACGTCTTTTAGTTCAGAAAGGGTGAACTGACAATCATTTGTCTCAATGAAGGAATAAATCATATCCATAGCGTCAACTACACCCTGTTCTATTGGACGACCTAGTCACCTCTGATGCTTTCGTTGAAAACTTAACCAAGCAGAAGCAAGTAGCATAATATCTGGCATCAGCTGCAACCAAATCAATTTCATAAATGATACGCTGCTAACAACTTTCGCCCAATCATCATTTCTTGTTTGTATCATATTTTTCACAGTATTTTTAAATTCGAGTGTTAAAACCATTTTATTATGTTTTTCAGAACTCTTTGCGCTTCTTCTTTTCTTTATCCACAAGCTTCGTCTCCACAAAAAAAGCAACATTCTTTGAAATTAAAATACGATGCCGTTCGCATTCTGGTTTCAGTAGTACTAGTTGACGAGGTTGCTTCTTCAGCATTGCGTTTTCTTTTAAATGCTGCTATACTTGTTTTACGGATATAGTCCCTACTGCAATCCACGTGAAGTTCAATTGATGTCTTATTTGAGAACAATGAAAGTTTTCCATCTTGTCTCTTGTGCTTTTACACAGTAAAGCGTTGCCACAAATTGCACACAGCATGGTCATTTGAAGTACTATACACAAGCAGGGAACATGTGTTTTAAAAACAGAGCACAGAATTTAACGTACTTCTCAGTGACGCGAACGATAAAACACTGACCCCTAAGACGACTGTATTGAGAGGGCGGGGGGGGGGGGTTGGAGTCGCAGAGACGGGTGTACTGGTATTTCAATATTCCAACCACCTGCCCTTTTACCCCTAGCTGTCTTTCGCTTCGCTCATTTTGATTTGCGGATTTTGGTTCACGGACTTTTTTAAAAACACTTTAAAAAATAATTCTTTATTTTTCATAAAATCCCTCTAACTCAAAAAATATTTTAAAAGTTTAACCAGATTTTTAATTTTTAGATGTAGATATCAACTTGAGAATGCTTCCATTCGATTCAGCTAAAAAATACATAAAAAATTACACCCTACTTGCCTAATATACATTAAAAATAACTTTTTTCGCTCTCCCCCAGTCCCCCCCCCCCCCCAAAGGGTCGAAGCGTACACCAAAATGTTGGGTACTTTTGAGAGGTCACTCACAATGATATAACAAAGCTCTGTGCGAAAAAAAAACTTTAGGTTAAAATTATTCCGAAGAAACACATTTTTTTTTTGGCTAAAGTGACTGGACTATATGCAACCTTTGTTATTTTAACAGGGTGTGAGATTGGAAATGCTAATTACGTGTTATTTTCGCAATGTCGCCAAGCTGGGCGATTTTTCGGCAAATGAGCCGCCAAAAATGGTGGCTTGGCTTGGTTATAAACTTGGTTATATCTCCAACATTTCAAACCAAGACTTCAATGTTAAAATGCTCAGAAAGTTTGATAAATTGCTTATAGTGAAGTCGTCGCAACTGAAGGTAATTTTGAATGAAAAAATTAAGCAATATGTGCTAAATTTAGCAAAATCACAATAAGTTATGCAATACACCGCCAACTCGGTCATATCGATCCGTGGACTGCAGTTTCGTGCTTACTATGCACTCATCAGCATGGAATACGAAAGTAACCGAGTTGGAGGCAAAAATCTTCTTACACAATAAGTTAGTCGCGCAAAAGCATATAAATTAGAACCATCTACAAAATTCATAACGTGAAACACTCTACTCACCCCCCAGGCAGGTGGCACTGCAGGGCGTGAAGCCCTTGTCCTTCCAGGAGTAGGTGACCTCGATGCCTACGGCCTGCCCCTTGGCCCTACGACCTGGCCCGCCCTTCCCGCCCAGGTCGAAGGAGCAAGGCCGCGGGTGGCAGCTCTTCACGTTCGGGGGCCGCAGGACTGGAAAGAGAGAAAGAACGTTATATATATATGTGGCTTGGTTCTAAAAGGGCCTAAGTCGAAAATGTTAGTTTCGAGAAAAAGGCGATGAAAGATATTTGAGATCTTTTAGAATGCTATAACTTTCTTATATTAAGATTCCCATTATTGTTATTTGGTATTTGTTTATTGTTAGTGTAAAGAAACATTATTTTATCATATGACATTTTTTATATATTATATTATATATTATATATTATATAAATATATAATGTATATAATAATTTATATAATATATAATACATATATTATTATATATTATATAGACATTGGCCTTTGTAGAATTGGAGTTTTATTTGTACAATGGTAGTAATAAAATACTGCAGAATTAATAGAAAATCTGTTACATTAGTTACTAGAAAATCTAGGTAATCGTACACACGTAAAGGTTTCAACACTAAAATATATTGCAGTATTACTATAGAATATGTAGTAACTGCACTTATATAAAGGTTTGTACAGTCAAAAATACTGCAGTATTACTAAAAAATCTAGAAAACTGGACTTCCATGAAGGTTTCTACACCAAAAAATACTGCTGTATTATTAGAAAATCTGCACTACATAATGGTTTCTCCACTAATAAAGAACTCCAGTATTACTAAAAAATCAAGTAAACTTCAGTCACATAAAGGTTCCTACATTAAAAAATACGCAGTGTATTACTAGAAAATGTAGTGCAGTCGAACTCGCTTATAACGAGCACGAAGGAGCCGTAATATATTGCTCGTTAAATCCGAATGCTCGTAATAAACGGGTCCTTACAGCCGGCGTGCAAACAAAAGGAGTGGGGGCTTGGAGGTCAAATAATTGAGTTTACTTATTATTTAACTAGCTCACACGGCGAACTCTGTTCCGCCTTAAAGGCAATAAATAAGCAAATTGTGAATTTATTAAGTTTTTTGTATTAGAAAACACAAAAAAAAATTAGGTTCCTACATTAATCATCCAGTATTGTTTCTGTATTTACAACCTATTTTACTGCTCTCTAAAAGCTGTCAGAACATATGCTTTATGTCGCCCGGCGACAGAGGCTCAAAAAAGGCTAGTTAAAAAGATAATTTTTTCGGACTGCTTATCAACTGACTGCTCCATCCGTAAATCCTTCCAAACAAACTTTTGTTTTTATAATTGTAGTAAGAAGAACAGCCACTTAAATGCAGTCCAGGAGCTATCCCACCAAGCGCTTTCCACCTCTCAGCCTCAGAGGCGTAAAAACTTCTAAGTGACAATCGTTTCTGACAGCTTATCACATATAAATTTCAAGGGAAGTAACGCGTTTGTTTGTAATTTACTTCACAAAAAAGTCAAATAACACTCAACGCACCGCTAACTTACAACTTGTTTACTGCGCTCCGGAAGCTGCCAGAACGTGTGCTTTATGTCGCTCAGCCATGGAGGTGTCAAAAAAAGCTTAGTAAAATGGCTTAGCCAAGAATACAGAAAAGCTGGTAGCTAAATAGATAATTTGCAATAAAAAATATATTGCGATCCTAAATTGAGATAAAAACTATCCTATCATTTAAGTTGGACCAAACTGAAACTGCGTGCAAAATTTGGTTAAAATCGGTTCAGTAGCTGAGGAGTCCATTGGCCACAAACACAGGGACACGTAATTTTTATATATTAAGATTAATATTTACTTTAATTACATCAATTAATTTAATTAAATACTGTTCTTTATTTAATGGCAAATACTCCCCCCTCTCCCCCGCAACCAGCAAAAAAGTTCCTGGTTGCGCTAGTCTTAAAGGGGAGAAACAATTAATACTGGAATGCTAGTGGAATTTTTCATACAAAAGTATTGAACCGCAGGGAAAAATAAAGATAAAACAGGAATAAGACTAGAAAGATGAGGAAAAAAGACTGCGAGACAGAAAAAGTTTCTCGTTAAAACCTGGTCTTGCTCGTTAAAAACGAATTCTGTTCCATAGACTTAACATTGATCCAACCAAATATTCTCGTTTCCCTCGTTAAATCCGAGTTCTCGTTACATCCTAGCTCCTTATAAACGAGTTCGACTGTATACTACTCACATAAAGATTTCTACACTAAAAAGATAATTGAAGTACTGCTAAAATCTGCTTCTATGATAGTTTCTACAGCGAAAAAAAAAATCAACTAAAAAACATCAACTTTTCTGAAAGTACTGCAGATTTTTATTCTATATAGTGAAGGGGTACCAAAGGGGCCCGGGTTCTTCTCAAAATATATTTAAAACCATTAACTGTGAAAAAGCGTTTTAAATATTTTCAAATCTAAATTTGAAAAGTTCTCATGCATTTGATTTTATCTCCTACCAAAGCTGTATGTGTTATTAGCAAAATTTGATATGCAGCATTTCATAGAAAGTTTAGGTATTTTTTGTGATGTCAATAATTAGGCAACAATGCATGAAAATGTTTTATAGTTGGCGCATTTTTTGGCATTCAGCAGAATACTAAATGAGGAACAAGTGAGGTATAAAAGACATCTCCTATTCTTGAATTGTCTTAAATTATGCATAGTAACCGTTTTAAGTGAGTCATTATAGTTCTTCGTATTGCAACTAGTGGGTCAATTTTAATTGCTCATATTTCACATGAAAATTTTCTTTTCTTCAATATGAAAGGTATAAATTTTTTTTAGACAAGTTTCATTTTTCTTCAACTAACCCATTTATGCCCAGTAGCCTAAAAACGGGACGCTTGTTAGTTACTGCATACAAAAACCTGTAATGGGTATATCATTTTACTCTCTCTAAAGCTGTTTTTCGCAAGTTAAATAGTCCTTCTTCCTGAGAAAACCAGTTAGAGCCGCCACTTGGACATCAGAGTTTATTTATTGACAGCTATTTTCAGACAAATTAGTCAAGCAACGATCCAGCATGGGTAGCAGCAGAAAGTGCGAGTTTTTTGCGAGCTTTTTTTTTCATCAAATTAAACTATTTAAAAATGATTTGCTTAAAATGGATCACAGATGCCTTCTGTCATGTTACTTTGCACAAGTAAAGTCAAGTATGGTCGTATTTTGCTCACCTATCTGCAAAATATCCCATAAACAGGACGTTAAATAACTTCATAAATATGGCAACGGCTATTTTACGCCTAAAATGTAGGAAAACCATTCCAAGTAAGAGTTTTAAGCAGATAAAGTTTTTTGTGTCACTTTCATTGTTTTTTCCCAATTATATTTGTATTTAATAACCTTATTAGGGCCTTTTTTTCATACTTTGTTCAAAAAGCATTTATCCTTCCATAAAATGTTTAGATATTATAAACAATGCCTTGGTAAAATACGTAATAACTCCCATATTTTACACTCTGCCTTTTGTTTGCATTACGTAAAACGTCCAAGATTTATGAGATACCATTGGTTCATACTTTGCCGGAAACATGTATAAGACATTGAGAAGCAAAAGGATGAATTGGGAGTTTTTTGCCTATCCCTCACTGCTAAATAGGCCAATTAGGCCGTGGCCTACACTGCAAAAAATGAACTGCATAGTACTGGCAGCCGACGTTCCAGTTTAAAACTAAAAAATGCACAGTAATAAACTGTAAAACGAGCAATTTCA
The DNA here is from genome assembly GCA_038373865.1 of Uloborus plumipes. Lineage (NCBI taxonomy): Eukaryota > Metazoa > Arthropoda > Arachnida > Araneae > Uloboridae > Uloborus > Uloborus plumipes. Next base: position 32,625 of record JAXGGA010004647.1, on the reverse strand, counting down.
TAGTTTCTTACTGTTAAGTTCGCAATTTTACAGTTTATTGCCGTAAAATTTAGCTGTATCACACTGGCAGCAGAGGTTTCAATTTAAAACTGTAAAATTCACGGTCATAAACTGTGAAATTAGCAATTTTACAGTTTATTACTGTAAAATTGGCATTTTTACAGTTTATTACTGTAAAGTCGGCAATTTTAGAGTTTATTACTGTAAAATTGGCAATTTTAGTTTATTACTGCAAAGTTAGCAATTTTACAGTTTATTACTGTAAAATTTGCATTTTTTTACAGTTTATTGCTATAAAACTAGATGTATTATACTGTAAAAACCACATTCATTTTTTACAGTGTAGAGCCCCCAATTTTGAAGGGTGCGCAAACATTTAAAAAATTTAACTTTCATGTATGACTTAAGAAATGTGACGAAAATTTGAGATTTTGGCCTATATTAGTTTCTACTTTATTTTGCTCACTTAAAGCGTGGGGAGCGTTTCCAGGGAAGCCTGAACTAAAATTTGTGGAAGGACGAAAGTTCTCAATTATTCGATTGGAACTCCAATTTTTGCGAAATGATAATATACGAGTATGGGTACACACGTAAAATGCACCTAATGACAAAAGACATTTGAATATTGCAATCATGTCCCCAAATTTGCTGAATAAGGACCAAAGTTTCTTTCAGGCATCTCTCCGGGAGGGCACTGCCCTCCCGGAGAAAGTCAACTGCCCCCCCCCCCCCCCCTTGAGAAAAACTCAGTTTGCACTAACGTACAAAAAATAAATTAATTACAGTTAAAATAATCAAAATATAAGCAAGTAAATATTTAACAAATAAATATAAAAGTACTAACGAAAATTTTAAAACATATTTCAATGGGAGGGGGGGGGCATCAAAGGTGGCCTTCAATTGCATTTTAGAATATCAATTTTTGAAAATTACCGGTGAGGGGGGGGGGATTTGAACCCCTTATTTCTCCTTTGAAGTCATTAAAAATCGCCTACAGTTTGCTTTTTCTCTTTTTTGTTTTTCTGGGGGGGGGGGGGGGGCTGTGACTTCCAGAGAGAGTGCTGAGCTGCATCAATTTTCATAATATTATAAAAGATGGTCTACAAATGCGTTTTTAGACCATCAATTTTTAAAATTTCTGAGAAATTATTAGTAAACTCCATCCGTTTACACAACGTCCTCTAAGATATGACTTAATATTGCCTAATCATGATTTCAATTTCGAAAATGTTTTATAGCTTCTGGTTTTGTGGGAGGTCATTATCGAAAAGGTGAGGGGTGGGTAAAGCAATTTTAGGGCTCAAATTGGGGATGGAGAAATTTCTTGAAAAAAAGTCCCTGAAACGCAATTTTAGGCAACCCCCATGATCCCTCCCTCCGGATTCTTCAAGTGCCCCCCCCCCCGGAGCAAAATGTCTGAAAGAAACACTGATAAGGACATTTTTGGGAGGTCACAGCGGCCTCCCGTGACCTCCCTTTGGGGTGCACTTGCACTCAATACCACAAAGCATATTTTTAAAAGAGTGATTGTTCAGCTAGTCAGGCTGAAAAACGGTTAGCATTATCGGAACTCGAGAATTTGGCCAACATTTCCAACAACAAAAATGTCTCAAAGTCCCAATAGATGGCGCTCGTGCGAGTGACTTCGATTGAAATCTCGGAAAAGGTTTGAGTTTCAAAAATTGAAGCAGCAGCAGAGCACACAAAATGAAGCCCGGAGAAAAAGACTTCCGTTTTTAAATATACTTCATACTGTAGGTGGAACTACGCTGCAAAAATTGAGCTGTTGTTTTTGCAGAATAGAACTGGCAGCCGAGGTCATAGGCGGACTTACGGGGGGGGAGGGGTGCCCTGCACCCCCAACATTTTGCTCAAATTTTGAAAAAATAAATTATTTTCATCTTGGAACAGTGGAAAATAAATTATATTTTTTCATAGCTACAATTCATTTGAAAGAAAACCTGAAAATACAACATATTATGTAGAAAATAAATACCCTTGTGCGAAAGATGTAGAGTTTAAATCCAACGTTAAAAATGCACAAATATACAGGTATACTGCAGAAGGTACCTGTATATTTGTGCATTTTCAACGTTGGATTTGAACTCTACAACATATTATGTAGTTCAGAGTTTCTCAAAGTCCGGACCTCCACCGACCCCCTCCTGAAAATTACAAATTACCCGAAATTTCGGGGGGTGGGGCGGAAACCTCAGTTTGTTGCACCCCCAGAATATACAGCTTAAATCAGCCTATGGCCGAGGTTCCAATTTAAAACTAAAATGCACAGTAATAAACTATAAAGCTAGCATTTTCCACCGTTTATTACTGTAAAGTTGTAGCTGTATTATACTATAAAAACAAAAGTTTGAAACTGGCAGCAGAGATTCCAGCTTAAAACTGTAAAATGCACGTTAATAAACTCTTAAATTAGCAATTTAACAGTTTAGTACTGTAAAATTAGCAATTTGGCAGTTTATTACTGCAAAATTAGCTGTTTTATACTGTAAAAATAGCATTCATTTTTTTACAGTGTAATGGCTAAACTATATTTCATACTAGCTTATTACCCGGCAATAACCCATTTATGGCCAAGTTTTTTGTAACAATTTTTTCCAATTTTTATCTGCTTAAAACTCTTACTTGGAATGGTTTACATACATTTTTGGCTTGAAATAGTTCGCCGTTGCCATATTTATTGAGTTATATAACGTCCTGTTTATGGGATATTTTGCAGATATGTGAGCAAAATACGACCTTACTTGACTTTACTTATGCAAAGTAACATGACAGAAGACGTCTGTGATCCATTTTAAGCAAATCATTTTGAAATAGTTTAATTTTATGAATAATAACTTCGCAAAAAAAAAAAAAAAAGAAAACGAAATAAAAAAACTTACTTTCTGTGGCTACCTGTGCTGGATCGTTGCTTGACTGATTTGTCTGAAAATAGCTGTCAATAAATAAACTCTGATCTCCAAATAGCGGCTCTATCTGATTTTCTCAAGAAGAAAGACTATTTAACTAGTGAAAAACAGCTTTAGTAAAATGATACGCCCGTTACAGGTTTCTGTATGCAGTAGCTAACAAGCGTCCCGTTTATAGGCTACTGGGCATAAATGGGTTAGCCCGGGTGCTTATTAATCCGAAATAGATCTAAAAACATTATTTGCGTGAGTTCTATCCACACGGGCATATACAAAAATTGCATCAATCTGCCTTTCGCATAATTCCTCTAATAGGAGGTCCAAAATATGCTCGCAAAAATTAGAGTTAACTATCTGTTGGAACCTCTCACTTTTTCTGCATCATAATAAAGGGTTAAATCGTTAATTTCGTATTTATTTTTATCAATGGTTCGCCACAACTTTATAATCTTAAGTTTTACGAGATAATAGCTACCACACTGCTAAAACTGAGCTGTTTTATTCAGTATAACAATAAAAGCGGAGGTTTCAGTTTAAAACTGAAAGCACAGTAATAAACTGAAAAAAACTAGCTACTTTACACTTTATTACTGTAGAACTAGACATTTTACATTTTATTACTGCAGAATTAACAATTTTACAGTTTACTTCCGTAATATTAGCTTGTATTATACTGTAAAAACAACAGCGTAATACTGGCAGCAAAGGTTCCAGTTTAAAACTGTAAAATGCACAGTAATAAACAAAAAGTAACAATTTTACAATTTATTACTGCAAACTAGCAATTTTGCAGTTTGCTTTCGTAAAATTTGCATGTATTATCCTGTAAAAAGAACAGTATAATACTGGCAGCAGAGGTTCCAACTTAAAACTGTAAAATGCATAATGATAAACTGTAAAACTAGAAACTTTACAGTTTATTACTGTAAAATTGCTACAAATTTAGCTGTATTATACTGTAAAAACAACATTTCTTCATTGCAGCGAACCTCCCCTAAATGTTTCACCAAGAACTTGATCTCATCAAAAATGAAGCCATGAATCATAGTCATCAATAAATAATCCTTACTCCGACCAAATCCCATTGACTGTTTACCTCCTTAAAATCCTTTTACAGTAATTTCCAATCTCCTTAAGAATAAAAACTCGCCTCTTTGGTCCAAAGCCGACAGCCATTCAAAATCGAACGACCAATACCATGAGAAACAAACTCGAGTGTGCGAAGCACACAACTTCCCGTGCTTTTTTCCCTCCTCCTCCTCCCCCCACCTACAGCCGATATCGAACCACCTCTTCCAAATCGGGAACAAGGATACTGATCTTCAAAGCAGTCTGGAGTGTTTTTGCCCGAGAAAGAAAAACAATTTTTCGAATGCCAGATGTTTGAATAACTCTTTTCAATAAACATGAAGATCCTTCTTGATGATTCTTTTTTTTTTTCGTTCCATCCTTCCTTTAGAACCTCCCCTCTTAATTCCGTTCGTTATTGAGTGCGTATTTAATGGTCCAATGAGCGTCCAGCAAACGATGCGGGCCTCATCGCTCCACATTAGAACGCGGATAGAACAAAGAGGGGGGTGCACTGGAGCGTGGTGCAACAAAAGGCTCCTTTTGCAAACACGGAGTCGTCTTCAAACGTTGATGTTTTTGAAGAGGAGTCATCCTCTCTTCTAAAGGTTAAATAACGGGGAGCGGAAAAATATCAAATAAATAAAGTCTCTCACCACCATTACCCCTTTTTTTTTTTTGAATATTATTTATCCCTTTGTGTTGTGAGGAAAACGACACAAAAGGCGATCTTTGTGAATCGATTATTTGGATTCACCTGGATTTTTGTCAGAGCAGATCGCGCCAGGGGGGTCATTTCAAGGAATTCCTTGAAGGCTGTGAATAAACCGGCATCGGTTTCGATTTCGTGGCGGAAAAATGCTCCCCCAAAGGGGGATTTTTTCCACTTTTGATGTTTGACTTTCGTGGGCTCTTGAGGTGGGGTGGAAAGTCGTTGCATTGGTGGATTTTCTGAAGAGCTTGCAATACTGCGCATTACATTGGTGTCCTTTTAGAAGGAGGCTATTCAAGTTGTTGGTGGCCTAACCACGCCTACATAGTACTAAACAACATAAACTAACCTGAGGATTAAATGCTAGACCATTAATTCTGAACAGTACCTACTCACTGTAAAAATGATGGTTTTTTAGTATAATACAGCTAATTTTATAGTACGAGGTGCAGTCAAGTCTCCGATTTTTTTTCTCCAGACTGGAACGACATAAAAACAAGTGCATTGTGTTAAAATGAGAGCGTGTTCTTTGTCAAAATATGACAACGATGGCAACACTATGCGACAGATAGAATTTTAACGTCAGCCGCGAGAATGAGGTACTGTTTTCGATACTTGAAATGGCGACGTGTTCCTTACTTGAACAGCGTGCACTCATTCGTTTTCTGAATTTGCGTGGCGTGACACCAATTAAAATTCATCGACAGTTGAAGGAGGCATGTGGTGTTGGCATTATGGATGTATCGAAAGTGCGTTCATGGGTATGACAGTCATTCGGCGATCCCCCAAAACAATTCTCTCCACTATCTCGATCATGTCCTCAGACCAACTTGCACGAACCCGAGGTTGTTTCGGTATGTTTTCACTCGGTATTCTACCTTCATTAAACTGTCGCACCCACGAACGCACTTTTGACACGTCCTTAATTCCATCACCCCATGTCTCCTTCAACTGTCGATGAATTTCAATTTGTGTCACACCACCAGGCCCGTCATTTTTGTAGAAACAAGCTGTGTGAGGCAAGATGCGTGTTGAGGTCAAAAATCACGTCAGTCAAGTTACCAATACTGCCCAACACGATGCCTGTTATTTGAACGTTTACCAGAGAAATAATGCTAGAGTTAAGACGTTTTTTCTCTCTCCTGAACAATTTGAAGTTCTGGACTGACGTTGTTTATGCACTCATCGATTCAATTGCTTTATTCCGTCATTTTACCTCCAGTTAGGCACTTATGTTTTTAATAATATCAATGCTCAATTGCGCCAAATTTATGGTTTTTTCGAGAAAGAAAAGAGGGGGGGGGGGCGATAAGTGTCAGTCAGCGACTTGAAGGGGGCGATAAGCTCAAAAAGGGTGGGGAAACACTGGTCTGGATCTTAATCCCTTATTATCAAACTCGGGTTGATTTATGTGTAGCATAGTGTTTTGCATAGGCGTGGTCCTGCGTTCAAGAGGGTTACTAGCCTCCTCCTAAAAGAACACCAACGTAATGCGCGCAGTATTGCAAGCACTTCAGAACATCCACCTATGAAACGACTTTCCACCCCAGCTCAAGAGCTCACGAAAGTCAAACATCAAAAGTGGAAAAAATCCCCCTTTGGGGGAGCATTTTTCTACCACGAAATCGAAACCGATGGCTGTTTATTCACAGCCTCCAAGGAATTCCTTGAAATGACCCCCCTGGCGCGGTCTGCTCTGACAAAAATCCAGGTGAATCCAAATAATCGATTCACAAAGATCGCCTTTTGTGCCGTTTTCCTCACAACACAAAGGGATAAATAAGTAAAAAAGAGGGTAATGGTAGAGAGACTTTATTTATGTGGATTTTTCCGCTCCCCGTTATTTAACCTTTTGAAGAGAGGATGACTCCTCTTCAAAAACATCAACTTTTGAAGACGGCTCCGTGTTTGCAAAAGGAGCCTCTTGTTGCACCACACTGCTTCAGTGCACCCTCTTCTTTGTTCTATCCGCGGAGAGAGAAGTTCTAATGTTCGAATAATTCGTTCTAATGTGGAGTGGTGAGGCCCGCATAGAGTGCTGGACGCTCATTGGACCGTTAAATACGCACTCGATGACGAACGGAATTAAAAGGAGGAGGTTCTAAAGGAAGGATAAAACGAAAAAAAAAAACAGAGGGATCTTCATGTTTATTGAAAAGAGTTATTCAAACATCTGGCATTCGGAAAATTGTTTTTCTTTCTCGGGCAAAAACACTCCAGACTGCTTTGAAGATCAGTGTCCTTGTTTCCGATTTGGAAGAGGTGGTTCGATATCGGCTGTAGGTGGCGGGAGGGGGAGGAGGGAAAAAAGCGCGGGAAGTTGTGTGCTTCGTGCACTCGAGTTTGTTTCTCATGGTATTGGTCGTTCGATTTTGAGTGGCTGTCGGCTTTGGACCAAAGGGGCGAGTTTTTATTCTTAAGGAGACTGGAAATTACTGTAAAAGGATTTTAAGAAGGTAAACAGTCAATGGGAGAGGTCAGAGTAAGAATTATTTATTGATGAGTGCGATTCTCGGCTTCGTTTTAGATAAAATTTGGTTGTTGGTGAAATTTTAAGGGAGGTTCACTGCAATGAATAAATGTTGTTTTTAAATAATAATACTGCTAATTTTATAGTAATTTTACAGTAATAAACTGTAAAATTTGTTAGTTTACAGTAATAAAATTTAAAAATGTTAGCTTTACAGTTTATTACTGTGCATTCTAGTTTTAAATTGGAACCTCTGCTGCCAGTATTACATTGTTGTTTTTACAGTATAATTGTTGTGAGTAATCGCTTTTCATTGGTTTGAAAGCTTTAAATCTGTCTATTCCTCATTGGAAGAGACTTTTGAAGCTTTCTGTGGAGTTCGCGAAAACTCTTCTTTAATCCACCCTCGGACCTAGAAGAGAGCTTATTGCTGTTTGAAATAAGCTATTGGATTCTGAACCCCCCCCCCCTCAAACTATATACAGAGCCTTACTCTGTTTACAAGAGTCTTCACTATTTTCCTCTATATCTTGCTGTATGTGTTGTAATACAGTTGAATGTTTATGTCCAACTGTCTGATCTCTGATACACTGAATTCACATGACTTTTCAACAATAATTCAAGCTAGTTTTACGGTAGTAAACTAAAACTGCTACTTCTACAGAAAATAACTGTAAAATTGCTAGTTCTACAGTAATGAATTGTAAAATTGCTACTTTAACAGTTTTTTACCGTGCATTTTATACTTTTAAACGAAAACCTCTGCTGGTGGTGTTACACTATTGTTTTCACAATACACTACAGATAATTTTAAGGTAACAAACTGTAAAATTGCAAATTTTACAGTAATAAACTGCGAAATTGCTAGTTTGCTGAAATAAATTTTTAAATTGTTACTTTTATATGCAATGAGTTACCGCCCGTAAGCCAGGGCTGAGGCAGAACTGAAGCAAATGCACCCACAGCTCGATCATAGCATCCTAAGACTGCAGTTTTGCCCTTATTATGGGCTCTTCAGTTAGGAATAGCCAATGATCGAGCCAGAGGCAAAAATCCTCTTAATGTAGCTAAGATAGCCAACAAACTGGTAGATAAAGTGAATTTATCTTACCAGCGAGCGTCCGCAAACTATGGTGTGGCTCAACTCGAAATTTGAAGGCTAAAGCTGGGTAATGTGCAATGAGTTACCGCCCGTAAGTCAGGGCTGAGGCAGAACTTAAGCAAATGCACCCACAGCTCGATCATAGCATCCTCAGACTGCAGTTTCGCCCTTCAAATTTCGAGTTGAGCCGCACCATAGTTTGCGGACGCTCGCTGGTAAGATAAATTCACTTTATCTACCAGTTTGTTGGCTATCTTAGCTACATTAAGAGGATTTTTGCCTCCGGCTCGATCATTGGCTATTCCTAACTGAGGAGCCCATAATAAGGACGAAACTGCAGTCTTAGGATGTTATGATCGAGCTGTGAGTACATTTGTTGCTTTTATAGTTTATTACTGTGCATTTTAGTTTTAAACTGGAATCTCTGCTGCCAGTATTATGCTGCTGTTTTTACAGTATAATACAAGGTTATTTTACGGTAGCAAATCGTAAAGTTGCTACTTCTGCAGTAACGAACTGTAAAATTGCTAGTTCTAGAGTAATGAATTGCAAATTGCTAATTTAATAGTTTATTACCATGCATTTTACGGTTTTAAACTGAAACCTCTGCTTTCAGTGTTATACTGTAAAAACAACTGTTTTCTTTGCAATATTGCAGCTAATATATTCATCGTTTTTCTTGTAATAAAACTGTGGCAAATTATTAAGGAATATAAATAGCCTAAAGGGTCATTCCATAGAAATGTCAACCTTAGCCAAAGAAAAAAAAATACCGTGAAAAAAGTATCAAAAAATAAATAAATAAATATAAATCATACAACATAAGGAGTTAAAAAAATTGAAAAAGTATTGTAATTATCACTGAGATTAGCCATAATAAATAGTTTTCAGTGTCTCTACTGCTTGTTATTCGATGGTTACGTTAGTCACATTCTATCTTGAGTAAAAGTGACACTTAAGACTAAAAAAAATTAAGATTTATTAAATGTGTTTTATGATTTTAAAAGCCAACTTTACAAATTTTTTAAATATATCATTCAATTTTTAACCCTTGCTTAACTTTGAGAAATGTTTGCCTCGCAACATGAGCATTCATTTTCAGGGTTGCAAAAATGTTACGTGAGTCACGCTGCTATTTTGGTTGAAAAAATATCTATTGTCAGTAACTTTGTTTTAAATTCTTGGCAGAAATGATGCATAGATACCATGTACATTGTAAAGCCACCAGCATAACTAAAAAATATTTTTTATCCTTTAAGTTACAAGTAACAACAGTTACAAAATCAGCTCTGAATGTTACGTTAGTCACTACCCAGGTAGCACAAAAAATGTTTAAGCGTTTTATAAACGTTTTTGATCCGTTGTCACAACGTTGGTAACCATTTTACAACCTTTAAAAAACGAAGTGTGCTTCTTGGGTATTGAATGACCCTATAAATAGCCTAAAAGATTTTCCCAATTAGAGGTTAGGGGTCAAATATTGTTATTGCTGACAAAGTATGACGATGTGTAATAACGACAATTTTTTTGTGCATTGCGATCAAACTTCCGTATTTTGTCTGGGGTAACAGCAGAAAAAACTTCCCCACAAAAGGATAGAAATCAAATATTGTTGTTATATAAAGTCAGTCATATGAGAACGTAACTATTCAAAGAAATTGTCAGCCATATATGAAAGTAACTATTAAAAAGAATGTCATCCATATGTGAAAGTAACTATTAAAAAAATTGTCAGTCATATGTGAACGTAACTATTCAAAGAGAAGAAAGTCAGTCATATATGAAAGTAACTATTAAAAAGAATATTGTCAGTCATATGTGAAAGTTGCTATTTACAAAAATATTGTCAGTCATATGTGAACGTAACTATTCAAAGAGAAGAAAGTCAGTCATATGAGAAAGTAACAATTAAAAAACATATTGTCACTCATATGTGAACGTAACCATCAAAAGAACGTACCTGACAAAGTATGACGATGTATAATGATGACAGTTTTTTTTTTGTGTATTGCGAGCAAACTTCCGTATTTTGTCTGGGTAACAGTAGAAAAAACTTCCCCATAAAAGGATAGAAATCAAGTACTGTGGTTATATACAAAGAATTGCAGTTGGCGTACATCAAAAATTGTTGATGAGAAGAGCACATTGCTATACTGTCCGTCCTTGGAAACCACGCCTAGCTAACAATGCCACATAAAAAAGGCGTGATGGGTTGTGAGATGAACTTTCCGAAGTTTTCAATTTGAAACTTGTATTTGCCATCCTTTTGAAATATTCAACTAAACTATGTGTTTGAAATTAGCATCGTTCTACGTTATTCGACGCGGCTCAAACTGCTTCTTATTATTCTTTCTCGTATTGTTATCTTAACTATCATCCCTATTTTGATTAATATGAGAGAAGACCTAACGCATGCGTAAATAAACTAGCCGAAGGTTTTACCCAAGAAAATCAGACAGTGCTTTGCTTGCAACAACACAAAAGAACTTCCCAACAAAAGGATAGGAACCAAAAGATACTGTTGCAGAAAAATTATACCAATGACTGTTGATGCATGCAAGTTGTCAGACTGTCTGCAACACGAGATTTTTCCAACCAAAAGATAGAATCAAATGTTGTTTTTGGAGAAAATTTGCACACATTGACAATAATGTTCAGTCAAAGCAAATTCAACAGAAGAAATAAATCAAATGTTGTTGTTGCACACAAAGCAAAAAAATTTGCACAGCACATCAACAATTATTATTGGTGAGAGAAAATTGCCATATCTTTCCTGCAACGACACAAAAGAACTTCCCAACAAAAGGATTGGTATCAAATACTGTTATTGCAGTCAAAGTACGGCAAGTATCTAGCAATAACAACCGGTGTTGATGTGAGAAAATTGTCACAATTAATCTATAATATCACAAAAGACCTTCCCAATAAAAGGATGGTGCTCAAATATAGTTGTTGCAGACAAACTATGACACTTTGTTCACATCATCAACTATTATTAGTTAAAGAAAATTGCCATACTTGGTCTGCAACAACACAAAAGAACTTCCAAACAAAAGGATGGGAGTCAAATAATATTGTTGCAGACAAAGTATAAGAATTGTTGCCGATGTAAGCAAATTGACATACTTTCTCTGCAACAATACCAAATAGCTTCCCAACAAAACGATAGGAATCAAAGAATATTGTTGCAGACAAAGTCTAACAATTACGTCAGATGTAAGCAAATTGCCGTACTTTGTCAACAACAACTACACTGCAAAAAATGAACTGTTGTTTTTACAGCCATACTTGCCATAAAGTTTAGCTGTATTATACTGCAAAAACAACAGTATAATACTGGTAGCAAAGGTTCCAGTTTAATGCTGTAAAATACACGAGAATAAACTGTAAAGCTGGCAAATTTACAGTTTCTTAGTAAAATAAGCAATGTAACAGTTTAGTTCAGTAAAGTTAGTAATTGTACAGTTTATTACTGCAAAATTAGCAAATTCTAGTTTATTTCTATAAAATTAGCTGTTTATACTGTAAAAACAACATTCATTTGTTACAGTGTACGTCTGATGTCCCTTCCCTTTTAAGGATCCAATATGTTCAATCAACTTACTAGGACACTCGTGGTCCTTGATGGTAGCTACTGTCCTGGAGAAGTCCAGTAGGATTTTGCACTCAACTGTCCTGGTCTGCAGGCCTCTGCCACACGTCACGCTGCAAGGTCCCCACTCGCCGACTACGTAACTAATCAAAGAAATGAAAAGATTGTCAGTCATCTGTGAAAGTGACTACCAAAGAAAAGAAAGTCTGTCATATGCAGAGTTCGACAAAGTGGGCCCAGCCCGAAAAAAATCAACCCGGGTTTTTCGGGAGAGTCTACTTGAAAAAACTCACTATGCCGGTAAAGCGGGTTTTTTCAAAATTTGCTGCACATTGAAAACATAAATCTCAGAAATAAACTACATATTACAAATATTTTTATCCATACTGAGCATAGAAATTGGTAGTGATCAATTAAGTAATAATATTTAATTTTGTTATGATAGGTTCGGGTCAGTACTTGGTCAGAAGGAAGTTCGATAAGATAAAATGTAGCTATATAACGAACAGAACATGTACAGTAAAATGTCATTGCAGAAAATATCGATAAAAAGGGATATCCGTTTCAACGAAGTAAGCGTTAATTGTCATAATTATAGAGCTTGATCTCGAATACAACGAAATTCTCCTGAGAATAAAAATTTGTTATTCTCAGATGAATATCATTAAACAACTGGAGAGCAGCAAGAGTTTGTTACGCAATTATTACTCAAAGATATAAAGGATTGTCAGTCATTTGTGAAAGTAACTACTCAAAGAAAATAAAGTCAGTCAAAAAGAACGTAACTATTCAAAGATATTGTCAACCATATGTGAAAGTAACTATTAAAAAATATTGCCAGTCATATGTGAAAGTAACCATAAAAAAAATTGTCAGTCATATGTGAACGTAACTAATAAAGAAATATTCTGCCGTGGGCAGGTAAACGGCAGTATCTGCAAAAATGAGTTTTCGAGATAATTGAAGAAACGCGTTTTTGATTTCCCACAAAGATCAATAAAACATTGAACTTCGAACATAGGCGATACTATATGTTTATACCGATATATTTTTTGGGTAATCGATATAATTTTGATTTTGCAAGAGCATAGAGAGATAAAGCAGATACTGCCGTTTACCTGCCCTTTTCACTCGAATTGTCGTGCGGAATTGACTGGCAGTCGGCAGTAACTGCACAGTATGCTACTAAATGTCCAGTATTTACATATTCGACAACATGCGGAGTAGATATGTTATTACGAAATATATTATTGCATTGTGAATGATATGTTTTATTTAAAAATATACATGAATACCGTGTATCCACTTGATATAGATTTAATATAAACGAACGCAAAATATAATTAAAAAATATAATGAACTGTATTGTATTATGGAAAATATGAAGCAAAACTTGATGATTCTTCAGCCATTTTTACTTCCTTTTACTTAGTAAAGGAAGTATTGTGATCACAAAGAAAATTTCACTCAAAATTCAGTCTAAATTTTGATTTTGCTCACCCCCGAATGAATGTTGAGTAGTTTTTTCGACCTATCAGCACATGCATATGTACCTACTAACATATAAACAGCCGAAATATCCTTTTCGACCATGCCCCAGTTAATTACGACGAGTTTTCTCGTGACGTCTGTATGTACGTATGCATGTGCGTATGTATGTATGTATGTTTGTATGTATGTGCGTATGTATGTATGTATGTCGCATAACTCAAAAACTATATGCCGTAGAAGCTTCTAGTTTGGTATGTAGGCTCTGAGGGTGGTCGTTGTGCACCTCCCCTTGTGGTTGCATTCGAATGTTCCCAAGGGGGTCTTTTACCCCTTTGTGGGATAAATCAATGTTAATTTCAATGCAGATTGAGTGATATAATTTGGTGCAACCACTGAGCGATATATCGCCAAACTTTTGGTCGCCAAGTGTTTGCCGCCAAGTTGGCGACAAATTTGGCGAAAAAATGATTTTTTTTTAAAATTTGGATTCAATTTGGCGCTATTGGGCACATTTTGCGAAAAATTCACTGAATTATGTTAAAATCGGCGTTATTTAGAAAATAAATCATTGTAAAACATTATTTTGCATTGATTCGTCACAAACTTTTGAATTGTTATCTTGCTCACTCTAATGCACTATTTTAACACTTGAGGCATTTATTATGGAATTTAAATGTAAAAGGAAGTAGTGTGGCGTGCACACCATATGTTTTAAAATTACTACAAATCAGCTAATGCTTTGTACTTTGCATCAAAACAAGAAATCACTTTGAGAAAAAGAGCGCTTGAAATGCTTGTTGTGCTGACGATTTTTTTCATAGTACTATTAAAAATGCAACAGCTAGGGATTAAACTGCAAAAACTATCGTCTGTTAGTATGAAAGCAACTGTAATTAAAAGAAAACAAAACAATGTAAATAAAATCATTTCATTGCTGCATTTTTGTTTGTCGTCTGCCAAGTTTGGCTTGTGTATCTTTGAAATCGTGAAAAATATTGTCTGCTAGTGGAGAGAAACTTTATTTGAAAGAAAAAAATCTGGTATGGACCCCACACTACTTCCTTTTACGTGTAAATTTTTTTAGTAGATGCCTTAAGTGTTAAAATAATGCTTGGAATGAGCAAGATGACAATTCAGACATTTACGCCCCAAATGTACCACGAAACAAAGCAAAAAATGATTTATAACAATTAATTTTCTAAATATCGCCGATTTTAGCATCATTCAGTGGATTTTTCGCAAAATACCGCCAATAGCGCTAAATTGAACCCAAACTCATAAAATAATTTTTTTCGCCAAATTTGTCGCCAATTTGGCGATATGTCACCAAGTTGGCGACAAGCACTTGGCGACTTAAAGCTTGGCGATATATCGCCAAGTGGTAACGCCAATTTATATCACTTAAGTCTGCTTTGATATTAACACTGATTCACCCCCAAAAGGAATAAAACACCCCCTTGGGAACATTCAAGTGCAACCAATGACCTCCCGTGACCTCCTATTAGGGCACCCCTACTTTCGCTTAGTTTAATTACAAAGGAAAACGGTTTTTGCGGCTTGATGCAAGTTTTGCACTGCGATTCATATTATGTTAATCCTGCAGACATGCAGATACTGCCGTTTACCTGCCCACAGCAACGAAAAATGCAGTTACTGCTAATTACCATTGGTTAAAAAACAGTTTTTTTTCATCGGAAACCAAAAAAAGATGCTTGTACCATAAAACTAATGTAACATAGATTTCAAAAATGCAAAAAAATGAAAATCGAAAAATTTGCAGTTACTGCCCTTTACCTGCCCACGGCAGTATTGCAGTCATATGTGAACGTAACTATTAAAAAAATATTGTCAGTCATATGTGAAAGTAACTATTAAAAAGAAAATTGTCGGTCAGATGTGAAAGTTACTATTTAATAGTAAATTTCACATACCACTATTCATTAATATTTTGGGATATTTCCCTCAGAATAACTATTTTTTTTTAGTTAAAACCTTAATATTTCCAAATACTATTTTAATCATATTCAAAAAAGCCGTAGGTCAAATCTCTCAGTTCAACGCCTTGCTCCCTCCCCCCTCCCCCCCAGCCCCATTGCATTGTGTTAAGTACAAAGGTCTGGGTTCAACAAACAACCTCTCATTAAATGCATTACCATTGAAAGAGCGCCAACTGAATTTTGGAAGAAGTTTTTCAAACTGGATACCAAAGACACCGCTAGCAGCCAATTGGCAAACAACAAGCGATTCACAAAACATCTGATTTGTAGTTTTAACTACGATATTGGTCACTGCACAAAGCATTTTTTAGATTCTCAACAAAGGCTGAGTTCGGGTCTTTACTTATGCCTCTTAGGTTATTTTTTAAAATATCCTTTCATAAATTTTTTAATTTATACACTGTTAAAAATTCAGGAAGCTTTTACTGTAAATGTTATTGTAAAACGTAGCGATTACCGCACAGAATTTTTTTACAGTGAATTGAATCGCCAAAAAATTTGCGATTGCAGAGCCAATTGATCACCACGTGACTTACTGTGAGATGTGCAGATGACACCCTATCACCGCTACCCTGATGTGTCTTATCTGGTACTGTGGATAAAAAAGCAAAGTGAAAAAATTTGGTCCCGGGTTCGATCCTTTCGTTTGTATCTCGCTCTTATTCTCATTTTCTCTTCCGTAAAATTTTACAGTAAAAAATATTTTACGGTAAAAGTTACTGGCAACATGGATGCCAGTAATTTTTACCGTAAAATTTCAGGAACATTTTTAACAGTGTACGCATTCAAAAAATTTTTTTTTTCATTCGTGACCGAACTATATTTGGAGATTAAGTATTTTTAATTTTGAAATGATGCATTATTTCATGTAAGTTCACATCATGTTTTTTTTTCTTCAGCTCCGTAATCGTTTCTGAAGCCACTTCATTTAATTCATTTTTTTATTGAATAAAATAAATTACACAGTTTTGTACCACGTTGGAATCAAATTACAACTTTTGGAATGGACGAGAGACGTCATGTTTTACCTCGCTGTCACTTGGACGCCAAGAAGAATCTAACAAAATAATCACCTAAGATTAAATAAAATACATTTTCCTTCTTTTGCTGGCATATTTTCTTTCTTATACGCAATTTCAGCAGCGTTTCCTTAAAAAATTTACTGGTCCAGTGAATCATGTAAAAAGTGCGTGAGTAAGGGCCGAATTCAAGTGAACCACCTTTGCAATCGCTTCGAGGCGATCGCAATAGACCAAAGTTGCAATCGCTACTCTAAGTCGCATTACATTAGAATCGCATCTTGTGGCGATTGTAACGTTTCACTTGATTCCAAATTTGGGAATATGCGATTGCATTGGTGAGTTGCGATCGTCCGTGTTTTATTTGAATTTCTGCCTAACTCTCGCAGAGCTCTTGCAACTTTTTAAACGAAAAAAGTTGCTCAAATGAATGAGTGCGCCTTTGCCCTGGGTGTAATTTCCTTCTCTGTGCTGTAAATACCTTCCTTCAATTAAATCTGTATTGTACTATCTGTAGAGGCAAGGCGCGTAGTACGCAGTCCTCATGTGTGTCGAAGTTTATTGACTTCTAGAATAGAATAGAATAGAATAAATGAATGAGTTTAATGCGGGGTTCGCTAAAGCAGGCCCAGCCTTAAAAAAAAACCCACCCTGGTTTTTCGTCTACCACTATGTCGGTGAAGTGATTTTTTGTTTTTAAATTTACGTCACATTGAAAACATTTATTTCAGAAACAAACGAAGTTTTTTTAATACTTTGATCCATAATAAGATTAGAAATTGATATTGATCAATTTAGTTTATTACAATATTTAATCCTGGTCAGTATCTGATCCAGAAATTGCCATCTTCCTTTCGTCACAACTTATTAGGTATTAAAAATAAAACTACACTTGAATTTCACCCTATTTGTCTTTTTTAATGCTTAGAAGATCAACATAGGTATTTCAATCTATGAATTCAATTTAATATCAATTAAACAAAAAATCAATATTACAATGCTGTTTCCAAATTAGCGGAATAGGAATTTTTTTAGGAGGTCACGGTGACCTTTCTTCAGTACTCCCTTGGTTCTACGAAAAGTAAAAGTAGAACATAATGTTTGAATAAAGAGTAAGATTAGTGAAAGTCAGAATAATTAATAGTAAGAAAGGATAGTAATAAGAAAAAAGCATAGTAAAATGGTTCTTGAAAACCTCCGAAAACCCCGGGTTTTTAATCAAAACCCCCCCAAAAAACAGGTTTTTGATCAAAAACCCAGGCGGGATGGGCTTTTTCAACAAAACCCCGGGTTTTTTTAAACCCTAACTACAATGAAACATTTTAACACATTCGCTGCCACTGACGCTACCTCCCATGCCGGTGACGCTCTGGGGCGACAAACGAGTATGATAAGTAAACTGCTTTAGTTTTAGTTCGGATTTGGAGGTTGAGCGATGAGGTTTTTGTGGCACGTTAGTGAAGCCTCATTTTTATATTTTCAGTGCGTAGTTTTTAAATTTTGTGTTTAAATTTTTTTAGTGCATTTTTAAAAATGGCGGACAGTACAAGTATTGCAGGACCTTCACAGCCTACGAAAAGGAAAGTAAGTAAAAAACTGACTGATGCCGAAATATTAGAATTACTAGAAAAAAGTGATCTTTCTGATTATGACAGCGTAGACGATGAAGATTATGGTTGGGATTCTACGAGCGAATCGGAAGGAGATAGTGATGTCGCTGTGGATAACTTAGAAATGTCGGATTCTGACACATAAGATCAACAATTACCGGTAATCCGACCGGTTGACTGAAGAACAGATTCTGGCTTTACTATTAAAATATTAGGAACGTTTTTAATCATTAAAACACTTTTTTTAAATTCGGCTTCTGAGGATGGATATATAAATTTTGGTGGCAGCAAATGTGTTAAAAGTACGTAAGTTCCTCTTGCAGAGCACTTGCATCTTTTTAAACGAACAAAGTCGCTCAAACGAATGAATTCAATGTAGGTGCTAAAGAAAAGGTCGATGGAATACGTTCAGATAAGGGGTGAGAAAAAGTTTCAACTGACCTGGGCTGCGTAGATATGGCGTTCTTTTTCGGTTTAACAGGCTTCGCCAGCACTCCTAGGGGTGGAGGGCCGTCTTCCTGAGACATTTTGAAAATATCTGCAACAGGAAAAAAAAAAATAAAATGTGAGAAATGTTTCAGAATGAATGAAGTGAAAAGGGGGCGCCCCTAAGGCAGCGCAAGCACTGCGACCACAGTTCTATTGTACTATCCCCGTTAGAACCCTAAAAGAGCCCAATAGCTGAAATAAACTTAAGCAGATGTCTAACAGGGATGCTAGATAGTTCGTGGGGATCTAAACAATGGTACCCCAAATGTTCAAATCTGTAGGCAGAATAAAAATCACATTCGCACAAAACATGACCTGACTTTTCATCCGCCTCAAGGCAGCCTCTACAAGCTGGGTCATCAGTGATACCCAACAAGTTTAGCTGTCTATTAAGAGTACAGTGTCCGGTGAGAAGTCCGATGGACATCTTAATCTCTTTTCTGCTCAAACTTAGTAGCTCCCTAGACCTCAGCCAGGGTTACGTTGGTTGAGAGCTTTAGCTTGTCTCTGTGAGTCGGACTGAAGCCACCTGGCATATGAGTCATTCATAAGCAGGTTTCTTATAGTATTCCTGACTTTGTTATAGGGCAAACCTAGTGTGTATTTTAAGTAATGAGAATAAGTCCACAAAAAATAATTTATTAGAGATATCGCTACAAATCTTTAGTAGTCTTCAAAGTATTCTTCTTAAGCATCTTTACACTTCTACAGGCGACATTTCCACGCTTCGTGCGCCCCCTGGAAGTCACCAACTGAAGCATCCTTCAGAGCATGCGTGCAAGCCCTTTTGCCATCATCTAGGGTCCCGTGGCGGCGCCTTTTGGGGGCGGTTTTCACTTTAGGGAAGAGGAGAAGGTCTGCTGGGGGGAGGGGTCAAGGTAGGGGCTGTAGGGAGACTGTGGAAGATCTTTTGAAACGGCCTCGTGGTTTTGCTTTTGAACATCCGTTAAAACTTTCATCACGAGTTTGTCGCAAATCTTCCTCATCCCAAGATCCTTACTGATGATTTTGTGAATAACTATTTTATTCATTCCTAGCTATTCTGCGATCACGCGAACACTTAAACGCAGGTCTGTGTTCAGCAAATTTCGCACACGTTGCTCGTTTTCTGCGGTTCTTGATGTTGAAGTGTGACCTGCACGGGGTTCGTCCTCCACGCTCCCCCCGCCTTTTAAAAACATTTTGTGCCATCTAAAACTTAAGTTTGCAATAAGCTTTCCCTGCCGTAAGCTTGCTGAATTATTCCACGCAAAATTTCATTGCGTAACGCTGTTCAATGCTTTGTTGCATTTTGAGCTTGCACATACTTTTTTGAAGACGTCTACGCCTCGCGTGATCCCGCCTCAACTAAAGCCAGCAAACGACTGCCGAGTGAAGCGTTATCAAGGTCGAAGGCCACACTACCGACTACAACCGGTCGGAACGCCCTCTGGCGCACAGCTGCTTCAGGGCAAAAATATTCTCATTACTTAAAATACAGACCATAACAAATCAGGTTCAGGACCCAAAATGGTGTGTGATGTTTCAGAAGCATATGTAGAACTTTCTGAGTGTATTTCTCATTTACGTTGTCTACACCTCTAAAAATATATGTTTTTACAATATAACATAGGTAATTTTATAGTAACAAACTAAAAAAGGCTAATTTTACAGTAATAAATTGTAAAATTGCTGCTTTACAGTAATAAACTATAAAACTGCTAGTTTTATACAGTTTATTAGTGCGCATTTTCTAGTTTTAAACTGGAATCTCTGCTGCTAGTATTATACTGCTGTTTTTACAGAATAATACAGCTAGTTTTGTGGTGATAAACTAAAATTGTAGTAATAAAATGTAACAATGCTGCTTTACAGTAATAAATTGTATAACAGCTAGTTTTATAGTTTATTAACAATTTGAAGCAGAAATGGGACACCGGTGTCCCACAGAACGAAACACCGATTGCTCATGAATATTTTACCTATTACGCAGAAAGGGACACCGTCGTCCTATACTGTACTTCATAACCAGAAAATTATTAAAATGCTAAATATATTATTTTCCCCTTATTTTGACATAAATTAATAGAAAATAATTAACAAAGTATGAACAAAACGCTTATAAAAATTCTGCGTCAAAGGGTTAATGTGTATTTCAGTTTTAACCCATTAATGCCTGACATTTTTTTTCCAAAGATATTTTGTATACTGGTTACAAACAGTGTTTAATGGACAGGAAAAATAATAAAAAAATATTATGTAAAAAATAATTTTTTTATTAAGGAAAGAAAAATCGTCCCTTAAAAGTTACGATAGACCCCAGAGGGTACATACTTTTTTTACTAAAATTTTTTTCTGCCTACGATATAATATTTAAAAAGACATTTTATAAGAAGAAATAAAATCAGCAATTAACATAAACTGGGAAGCTGGGAATAACTTTGAAAACTTAGCTTTTTTTTCTTGAGATTGTGAACGATGTCATTTTTGATAAAGATCATATTAAAACTGCTACAGAACACACTTTACAATGGTTATGTGCTGCAATCTGTTAATAACGAATTGAAACAATACCAAGGTACTAATTGAACACTATTATTTGGTTGAAATGTTCATTTTGGGGAAATTCAGACCTTTTTTGGACCGTCCCTAAAAAGGGACGCTAGGCATTAATGGATTAAATTGGAACCTCTGCTGCCAGTATTATACTCGATAAACAACAGTTTATTTTTTGCAGTAATGTACAAAAAAAAAAAAAAACTGCATTACGATCAGAAAATCGCTAGTAAATTGGCCTTACGTAAAGTTTTCTACACTGCGAAAATTGAAATGTTGTTTTTACAGCATAATACTAGCAGCCGAGGTTCCAATTAACACTGTAAAATGCAGGGGTGCCCATCCCCCCAAGCTCAATGGCGCAAATTCCCCCCCAAAACTTTTCACAACCCTCTTGTACTTTATTTTTATCCCTATTTTTAATTTTATTTATTTTTTAAAATATTATTTATTTATTTTTTTTAAATATTATTTATTCATTTTGTTAAATTGCAACTATTATTTTTTACTTATTATTATTTTTTTAAAAGTACTATAATTACGCGCAGAATAGAATCGCTTTCTTTCTATTCCAGACATTCCAAGAGCACACACACACACACAAATAATAAATAAATAAACAAATAAGTAAGTAAAATACATAATTAAAATAAAAAAAAAATAAATTAAAGAATAATTTAAATTAAAAAAATAGTTAATGAATAATGGAAATAAATAAATACAGTGAACTCTCACTTATACGTCGCCTCATTTATGCGCCTTTTTCACTTATACGACGATTTTAAATGGTCCCAGCACTTTCCATGGCAAAACAATGATAGTATCATTCGTTTATGCGACGCCCTAAAGATAAATATTTCACTTATGCGCCGAATTTTCCCTAAAGCGTAAAAAATTTAGTTCATTTTCTTTAAAGAATAAGCATTTTTCTACACTTACCTCTTTAATCTTTCGCCTTTATTGCTCACGGAAGGCATTTTATCCACATGAACTAGAGTTTGGAGAGGGACAATTATGTTATGCATCGTTTTAAAGGGAACAGTTTGTAATTAGATAGGCTACAATTTCTGTTTTCTCTTTATCATTGTAGTTACTTTTACAGTGTTTGCCAAACCGTGGTAATATGTCCCTTTTCTATAGAAACATTCTTATTCATGCTCTCATTAGAACTCTCTCACTTATGCGCCTTTTTGTGTTGGTCCCTTGGGCCGGCGTATAAGTGAGAGTTCACTGTAAATTAGTTTAAAAAAATCCGCCCCCCCCCCCAAAATTTTGATGGCGCAGTTTGCGCCATAACCCCCCCCTCCCTGCGGGCACCCCTGGTAAAATGCACAGTGATAACCAGTAAAGCTATCAAGTTTTGTTTCTTACTGTAAAGTTGGGTATTTTAACGGTTTATTGCCATAAGGTTTATTTTTTCCCGGTGAAGATGCTTTGGGGCCCTGCTTGGCGCGTTTTCAAAAAGTCAACTAAGCAAAATAGCTAGGGTTACCACGCTTGGCGCGCCTATCGTTCATTTAGCGAGAAAAGGGTACCTAAAGCACAGATTAACGAAATGTCGTATCAATTGCGATATTGCATCGTTTTTTTAAAGTGTTTCATTTCGGAAAATGTATTGTTTTGTTTTTTAAGCTAGGAAAGAAAACTTTCTTCTTCTTTTAAACTTTGGTAAGATTTCTGTTGGTTCCTGTTATCAACAAAATTGTTCTTATTTTCTCTTTTGGCTTATTTTTGTCCATCTCCCTTGGGGTTGCATTCGAATGTTCCAAGGGGGTGTTTTATCCCATTTATCGGGTAAATCAGTGTTTTCAATGCAAGGTGATATGAATTGGTTAACAAAAGTGATATGAATTGGCGCGACCACTTGGCGATATATCGCCAAGCTTTTGATCGCCAAGTATTTGACGCCAATTGGCGAAAATTTTATTTTTTTTTTTGATTTAGGTTCAATTTGGCGCTGTTGGCGATATTTTGCGAAAAATCCACTGAATGATGTTAAAATCGATGATATTTAGGAGATTAATCATTGTAAAACATTTTTTTGCATTGTTTCGTAGCAAACTAGGGATACAAATGTTTGAATTGTTATCTTGCTCACTCCAAGCACTATTTTAGCACTTAAGGCATCTACTAAGAAATTTACACGTAAAATTAAGTAGTGTGGGGTCCATATCAGATCTTTATATCACTTTGAAGGAATTATAGTTGAATAAAACTAAAATAGAGCATTTTTTCTGCTATATCAATTATTTTACAAATGAACTTTTAATTTTATACCACGGGCAAAGCCGTGCGGGTACCGCTAGTATCAATATAAAATTAGCTATATTATACTGTAAAAACAACATCTATTTTTTTTTACCATGAACAGACCAATTTATAAATATAAGGCAGATAAAAAATTTAATTAGAACCCTTATTACTCATATATTTGCACAAAAATTGCATTTATAGTGTTAAATTTGCAAAAAAAATGTACTTCATTTGTACTACAAAGAATGAAGTAAGATAATGATACCTGTACTTCATTCCTAAGTATAATAAGCATTTGAGATATTGCACAGTAAAGGTCTGGAACATTTAATCTGATACTCAAAACTTCAATTAATTTGTAGAGAAGGGGTGGCCAAAACGCGGCACGCGTGCCACAGGGTGGCACGGCGGGGTATTCAAAGTGGCACGCAGAGATTCATTGAAAATTTAAAAAAATAAAAATAAAAAATAATATAGTTTTCAGGAGCTTTACAAATTCTACTTACTCTTTCAGAAAACTTTGTAAATCTTATAATTTAATTTACTTTTAGTAATGAACATAATGATTAATATACTATCGGACAAAAATACGGTAAATGTAATAGCTTTATCCAAAAATATAGTCATGTGCAGCATAGATGACCAGAGCAAGGAGGCTGGCACATAAATTTTCTGAGCTACAATATTGCTAGCGAAGTACATTTGTGTGTCACACGAATGATAACTTCGACATTGCAGGAAGACTTCTTGATTTGCACAAATTGTTTCAACTACAAAAGATGACATTTTAAAGAACTTAAAAAACTAGGGGAACAAAATGGACGAAATTAGATATTATTTTCACGAGGCAGTAATGGACTCTCTTCCATGTGGTGCACTCTGTCTGCGGCTAAGTAGTCTATCAATCAAATTACAGTTTTTTTTAACATCTTGATTGAACCTAAAGAACAGGCCAAAAATGAGTCATAGCACCTTCTTATTCCTTGGTTATTCAAACGCCCAAGAGATTGATCTGCTGGGGCATTTACAAGTAGTGACGGACAAGATTGTCTCACAACTCTTTTCAATTGTATCAAATATTTTCTAAAGCAGCCCGTTTAGCTCGCTCTACAGTGGCACTGAAGTTATGGTTGTTGACCGCCTTCTTAAGTTCCCAAGGCTTCACGGTGAGGAAAAATGGCGTGCAAAACTTCAAAGCCTCAATTGCCACGAAATAATAAACTTAAAACTTGAAAAGGAACTGTTTAATTAAATTGAAAACTATATACATATTTACAGAAAACTTAATCATTCGAAACAAGAAATTAAACATCGATGGGTAACAATCAGTTACATCAAAAAGCTGCACGCTTCCATGTCGAAAGTTCAGTGGTATCTAATGTGTCTCCTTTCGGAGCTCGCGGTCGGGAGCATGTGGACTGTTGCCACTATAAATCTAATAAATTTTCCACACACGGTTCTTTATGTTTTTAATGAGAAGCTAGAGCACTTATATCTACCAACTTGTAACTCTGCATTTTGCATTGAGTAATTTGTTACTAGCTTTGATGAAAGATAGTTGCCTTTGACCATGATGTGTTAGAAATAAAAAAAGGAAGATAATGTTTGCAAAGACACCTTGAATGCAGGTGCGGATCCAGAGTGGGGTTTATGGGGGGTGTAACCCCTTCCTTAAACAACCAAATATAGCTAAAACTGCATTTTTAGGATTTATATTTCAAAAAATCGCTAAACACCTCGCATTTTCGTACAAAAGTTGCATTTTGGCCCCTCCTTTTCCGAAAATGATCTCCTCCAAAACCAGAAGTTGGATCTAACCTTGCTCGAATGAGTGGCAGCGTACAAGTTGCGTTCCTTGAAAATTATTTGAAACGGGGAAAAAAAATATTCGGTCAAATTATCCATCACGATGCTCTTTCTGCCAAGGACTTTAACATGTTCTCTATTACTGACTTTGTAGTGTGCTTTCTACGAACTAGTGTTCGTATTTTGTTGAGCTCTAAATCAACGAGCTTTTCAAATACTCAGCTTCTCCACTAATATTTACACAGGAAAAAAACTATCTATTGGAAAAAAAAATCAATGCACCCATAAATCATGAGTCCCCCCCCCTCGCCCCAGTTTAAACATTTTTTCAGTATGTCAAAAGCACTAAAAGTAGCACGCAGACCTTTTTTTTTCCAGAAAGTGGCACGCTTTCCAAAATGGTTGGCCACCCCCCTGTTGTAGAGTATAAAACTACTGCATTCTACCTTATATAAGCAACATAAAAAAAAAACTTTATTAGAGCCCTATTACCAATATATGTGTATAAAATTGCTGTAACAGTGTAAAATGTGTAAAAATGAATCTGTACTGCATTTGTACTACAAAGAATGATGTACAAGTAACGAGAAACAAGTTCCCAAATTTTGACGGCTCCTCCATCGAAAACGGCACCCAAAGACAAACATTTTGAAATGCTCATAAATCAGAAAAAAAAGATAAAACCTTTCATACAGAAGCTGAAAAAAAATCAAAGGACGGGGAATGACGAACGCATATATCATATCCGACCCAATTTGTTAAAATGAACGATTAATACGGAAAAAGAAATAGGACCATAAACATTGTATCTACGGATAGAAGCTCCCTTGGGAAATGTCGGTGGATTTATAGTCTCATTTCTCATCGATATAAGCATACTTTTACTATCGTTACGACTGGGTGAATGGGTCCTACACTCTAAAAAGAATAACTGCACTACTGCTAGAAAATCGCTAAAAACTAAATTCCCATAAAGTTTTCTAGTTATAGTACACTACTTATTACGTTGCTAGAGAAAAATATGGGATCCCAGTTCTCTGTTGCTTTTCTACACTGTAAGGAATAAATGCTGTTTTCACAGTATAATACAGCTTACTTTATAATACAGTAACCCCTCGTTATATCGCGCTTTTGGGGGGACGAGAAAAAAGCGCGATATATCCGAAAGCGCGATATAACCGAAGTCATTAAAAATAGTTTTCTATCCAGCATACAAGTAAATTATGCGTGCACATACATAAAAATTCACTTATTCGAACGTTAGATTTTAGGGCGTGTGTTTTCTTGACGTATGCAAGTTTGGGTGACAGGAATTTGCTGCTTCTTTTCAGCGAATTCAGAAGAACAGAAGAACCTTCGTTTGGTTCATTGATGACAAAATAAATGAGAAAGAGACCTTTTCTGAGCACCTTACATATTTTCTCAAAATGGTTCCGAACTAAGTTTTTTTTTTTGGGGGGGGGGGGAGGGACAAAAGAAAAGAGCGATATATCCGAATGAGCGAAAAACGAGACTATAAAATTGCTAATTTTATAGTAATAAACTATATAATTGTAAGTTTTACAGTTTTAATATAAAACAGCTAGTTCCACAGTTTATTAGTGTGCATTTTAGTCTTAAACTGGAACCTCTGCTGCCAGTATTAATTAGTAACCAGTATTAGTAAACTTTTAATGTCGTTTTGGTTTTCCGAATGGGTCCTATACTAAAAAACGAATAATTACAGTACTACTGGAAAAAAACTAGTAAACCTGGACCTGTGTAAAATTTTCGAATTAGAGTGCCCGCTTCGTTTGTAGTTGCGCTCTTCCTTTTAGGGTCATTCCATATAAAGTCAACAAATAGGCCGTGCCGCACCATTTTTGATTTTGATGATATTTGGTAGGTAATATGCACCAATATTCTATACTTCCGAACTGTTTTGTTTTTTTCTCGAAAAAATTTTATTCTCGAGATATAGCCATTTTTTTACTCCGCCGATGAGTAAAATTAGGCATTTTTTATCTTTTTTCTAAGAGCTCTGGTAAATTTATTTAAAATGGTAGAAATATCAAACATGACTTATTTTAAAGCTAAAAGAATGAATTTTGATTTGTGCATAAAAAGAAACGGTTTAAGTTAAGCCTAAATATAAATTTTCCCGGGTCAATTTGCGGTTCAAAAAGTGCCGTTTTCATCATTTTAAGCATGAAAAAGTATATGAAGGACTGACAGTGGGGTTCCAATTTTTTTTTCTCTTGCACCCAGATATAGATACTAAAAGCATAGAAAAGAATAAGATGATACAAGTAGTCCTTCATTATGAAAAAATTGTTTAAACTTGGGAAAAAATGAAAATTGGTAGTTTTTACTTTCCAAAAACAGCCTGTGGAACAGGTAGTAAAAATTTACAAATGCATGGAGTAAAAAGGTGTTACATTGCCCTTTAAAATGAAATAAACACTGTCTTATTATTCCAAGGCATTAGAGAGAGATATGCTTTTAAACTATGATAAAAATGAAAAATATCCTTTTTCACTCCCCAAAAACGGCCTGTGGAATAGGTAGTAAAAACTTGAATATGTATGGAGCAAAAAGGTATTACATTGAACTTTAAAAGGAAACAAAAACGGTCTTGTTATTCCAAGGCATTAAAGGGATATAAGCCTTCTAAGTAAGATGAATATTATTAAAAAAACCTTAATCTTGTGAAAAAATGAAAAATGGCCCTTTTCACTCCCCAAAAATAGCCTGTGGAACACTTAGTAAAAATTTGCAAATGCATGGAGGAAGAAGGTGTTACATTGCCCTTTAAAACGAAAAAAACTATCTTGTTATTCCCAGGCATCAAAGAGATAAGGCCCTCTGAAAATTGAAAATTCATGCAAAATTGTTTTGGCATAAGTTAAAGCAATTATGAACATAAATAAAGTCTTTTCATGCAAGAACTCTAAAAATATTTATCATCAAATGTATAATTCAAAATATATCGTAAAATGTGCAATGAGTTACCACCCGTAAGCCAGGACTGAGGCAGAACTGTAGCAAATGCACCCTCAGCTCGATCATAGCATCCTAAGACTGCAGTTTCGCCCTTATTATGGGCTCTTCAGTTAGGAATAGCCAATGATCGAGCCGGAGGCAAAAATCCTCTTATTGTAGCTAAGATAGCCAACAAACTGGTAGATAAAGTGAATTTATCTTACCAGCGAGCGTCCGCAAACTATGGTGCGGCTCAACTCGTAAAATGGTTGTAATTTATTTGTAATGTTGACGCATCGGAAAAAGTTGTACTTAAAACCAGTGATCCGAATGTCCACACATCAATTAAAGTTGGTTTTAAAATTTAATTGCATGTCGCTAAGAAGTTTCTAGTTTTACATTTACATTTGAATGAAATTACAAGTTTTTTTACGAAAATCCGAAATTTCTACATAATTTTCGAAACAGCTTAAACTAAAAGGGATTTTTGTTAATTGATTATTTGTTAGAGTTTATCTTCATAATATTTAGTTGTACGTCCATTACAAATTAAAAGAAAACTCTGATAACAGAAACACTAAAAAAAGTTATAAGTATAACTTTTTCAGATGTTTCTACGTCACATATAAATTAGGCGTTTTACGATGTATTTTAAATTATATATTTAATGGGGACACATGTTTTTGCTCTTGCAGTTCTTGCATAAAAATACTTTTTGTTTACAACTGCTTTAACTTATGCCAAAAAAAAAAAAATTGCGTAAATTTTCAATTTTCAGAGGGTTATATCTCTTTTATGCCTGGGAATAACAAGACGGTTTTTGTTTCCTTTTAAAGTTCCAGGTAATATCTTCTTTCTCCACGCAATGTTCCACAGGCCGTTTTTGGGAAGTGAAAAAGGATATTTTTCATTTTTTCTCATAGCTTAAAAGCTTATATCTCTCTAATGTCTTGGAATAACAAGACAGTTTTTGTTTCATTTTAAAGGATAATGTAACACCTTCTTACTCCTTGCATTTCTAAATTTTTACTACCTGTTCCAAAGGCCGTTTTTTGGGGAGTGAAAAATACCAATTTTCATTTTTTCTCAAGTTTAAGCAATTTTTTGATAATGAAGGACTACTTGTATCGTCTTATTCTTTTCTGTGCTTTTAGTATCTATATCTGGGTGCAAGAGAAAAAAAAATTGGAACCCCACTATCAGTCTTCATATACTTTTTCATGCTTGAAATGACAAAAACGGCACTTTTTGAACCGCGAATTGACCCGGGAAAATTTATACTTAGGCTTAACTTAAACCATTTCTTTTTATGTACAAATCAAAGTTCTTTCTTTTAGCTTTAAAATAAGTCATGTTTGATCTTTCTACCATTCTAAATAAATTTACCAGAGCTATTAGTAAAAAGATAAAAAATACCGAATTTGACTCATCGGCGGAGCAAATAAATGGCTATGTCTCGAGAATAAAATTTTTTCGAGAAAAAAAGAAAACAGTTCGGAGGTACAGAATATTGGTGCATATTACCTACCAAATATCATCAAAATCAAAAATGGTGCGGCACGAAAATTTCTGAACATTTGTTGATTTTATATGGAATGACCCTTTACTTAAAATGGAGCTGTATCGTTATACTGCAAAAAGAAAAAAAAAAAAAAACTTGTTTTTACAGTATACGGCAGACCGAAGCTATTCTGCATAGTTTTTACTTCTAATTTTTTTCTGTTGTACTTATAGTAAACGTAATTATGCTTCTTATTAACATCTTGGCTACAAAAAACCACTAGGAACATAGGGGAACCCCATATTAACCGAGTATTTCATATTTGCCTCCATTTGTAATTTTTTTAAACATTTTTTTTTTTTTTAATATTTAGAAATAAATAGTATTTTTTTTTTTACAAAACACATTTCATTGCAATTTGTCTTAGTGTATACTCATGATGATTTTGAAAATTTTTATTGAAAAAACAAAAAGTTATTTTGAAAAATGTAAATGGTATTCCATATTACCATCCTCTCCTCTATATATTTCTTTTCATGTCTATTTCTGTATATATATTTATATCTTATCTATCTATTTGGAGTTATCTGTCAATATCTATCTCTACGTGACTTTATTTTTATTTATTTTTATGTCAATTTTGTCTATCTATTTTATATCTTATGATGTTGATGGGCTAAATTTTTGTTTAGAAATCAGGACAAGGGGACACCTTTTTAAGTTATTTAAGTCTCAGGCTAACCTAGAGGTGAGGAAAAATTACTATTTCAGTAGGGTGTGAGTACCTGGAACAGCTTACTGGAGGAGGTTGTTATGAGTAAGGGAGTTGATAGCTTTAAGAGGGCCTTGGATATTCATTGGGGATTGTAATTTGACTAGGACCAGCCTAGTTGGGCATAGAGCCTGTAGCTGGTCGTCATCTTTTGTATTTGTATTTGTATATGTATATTTAGATCAGGGGTTCCCAAAGTTTTTTGCTCTGTGGACCCCTTCCGAGTTTTCCAGTTTCTTCTTGACCCCCTTTCTCGGGGGTAGTTTAAAACTCTACAGGCACTCATAATTGAACTCCAGGGATCTAAAACCGCAAATTAGATGGTTGAGTGCGATTATAGATGTTCTAAAGCAACCAAATGACAGCAAGATACAATGAACTCTCACTTATGCGCCTTTTTCACTTATACGACGATTTTCAGTGGTCCCTGCACATTCCATAGTAATATAATGGTAGTATCATTCGTTCATGCGTCGCTCTAAAGATAAATATTTCACTTATGCGCCGAATTTTTTGAAAAATTTAAACAATTTAATTCATTTTCCTACAAAATGAGCATGTTCCTTCACTTTCCTCTTTAATATTTCGCTTTTATTGCTCACGGAAGACAATTTTTATGCATGAGCAAAAATCCGGAGAGGGAAATTATCTATTATGGATCGTTTTAAAGGGACCAGCTTGTGATTTGGTATGCTACTATTTTTGTTTTATCCTTATCATTGTAGTTAGGTTACATTAGTTACCTAACCGTAGTAATGTAACCATTTTCTATAGAAACATTCTTATTCATGCTCTCATTAGAACTTGTGTTGCACTTTAGACTTTTAAATAGGCTTGCTCACTTATGCGCCTTTTTCTGTTGGTCCCTTGGGCCGGCGCATAAGTGAGAGTTCACTAGATGGAAATATCATGAGCAATGAATCGGAAATTTACCCAATAGTATGTAGCCTTTTTAGGATATATTTTTCTAAACACAAATATACTTCTTAAATGTCTGGCAGCATTTTAAAAGATTCATTGTGACAGTTTTACTGCAATGTAAAAAACTAAAATTGAAATTAAAAGAAAACAGATGAAGAGAAAATCCATACATTTTTATTTATACTTTCACAATAATAATGGCATAAAACGTAAATCAGCAATAACTCAAAACGCAAATAATTGAGAATTTTAAGGCATTGTTACAAATGGTTTTAATAGCATTTATTACAAATTGTAACGGTTAATTCAGTCTGTGATTTAGATTTTTGCAACTAACTGATCCTGGCTCATGGACCCTATTTGCCTCTCAGGGACCCCTAACACTTTCCTTTGTTTATGTGAACCCCTACTAACTTTGCGGGACCCCTAGGGGTCCCTGTGCACTACTTTGGGAAACACTGATTTTGATGTATCTATATCTGTCTAACCTGTGAACGACTTATGCCTATTTATTTTTAACAAATTTTCCCGCGAAAAGCAAGAGATCAATCACCACTCACCAGACGAGAGGTAGGTGCCGGGGTCTTCCTGTGCCGCGCAGACGAGACCACTGTCGCAGGCGATCCTGGTGTGGGGCATGGCCTCGATGTCGCAGTCCTCGCTGTGCTGGTCGTTCGAATCCCTGCATGCAGCCGATCGACTCTTCTGG
This sequence comes from Uloborus plumipes, assembly GCA_038373865.1. Classification (NCBI taxonomy): domain Eukaryota; kingdom Metazoa; phylum Arthropoda; class Arachnida; order Araneae; family Uloboridae; genus Uloborus; species Uloborus plumipes. Next base: position 690 of record JAXGGA010004647.1, on the reverse strand, counting down.
CCCCGCCCGCACGTCACCGAGCACTGTGAGGGGAATGGAATGGTTGTAGTGTATGTAGCGAGAATCGGCGTTTCAAGAATAAATTAATTGTCTGGTAATTCGTAATGGTTTGTTGAATATTATTGGGACAAGGCTACTGGAGAAAAGGCAGCAAAACTTACACACCAGGGTTTTTCTGCTATAATAAGTGACTCCACTAGAGTCACTTGTAGCAGAACTACTAGTGTCACCTCTAGAGTGATAACTTAGGTCCCTTCTATCTGCTACACGTGATTCCACTAAAGTGAACACTTGAATCGCTTGTATCTTCTCTAAGTGACGCCTCTAGCATCATTTATAGCAGAACCACTAGTGTCACCAGTTGTGTAAAGTGGTGACAGTGTAACTTGTGTACAGTGTGAAGACTGGAGTCACTTATATCTGCTATAAGTGACTCCACAAGAATTCACTTATAGCGGAACCAGAAGTGTCACCACTAGAGTGACTTGTATCTATCTGCTATAGTGACTCCACTAGGGTTACTTGTTGCAGAACGACTTGTGCCACCTATAGCAAAATGAGTGACTAGTGTCACCACTAGAGTCACTTATATGTGTTATAAATGACTCAAATAGGGTCGCTCACAGCATGAGGTATGTCAGTTCATCATACCTATGTCAGTTTTGGTGCTTTTCCAGTAAATTGAAAAAT
>JAXGGA010004646.1:0-86052 GCA_038373865.1 Uloborus plumipes | reverse complement strand
TAAGTTTCTTATCAATTTTTTGCAGTAAATTTAGTAAAATGTTTAGAATCATTGTCTTATAAATATGGGGAAAATTTCCAAAAATGTACCATTAAAAAAACATTTTTTTTTTTTTTTGAAAATGGTTTCAGGAAAAGATATCTTGATTAACCTCAGCCTTATTAATGAGCAAAGTTTTTGGTTTTCGTGAAATGCTTTTTTCCGTTCTAGGTCAACATTTTCTATGAGTGGGGGGGAGGGGGGGCTATTAAACAAATACAGTGAATGTTAGCCCTTTTCTGGGTGATGAACAAATCTTGTTTGTCTTATTTTCTGAAGTGAATGCAGATATTTTGTGATCCTTTCTTTAAAATCAAGTTCTGGTACTTTTTACTGACTTAGTGTACCAGATTCAGTTAGTAATTCTTGTTTGTTTTTTACTATATGTTTTGCAAAGCAATGTACAAATTACCAACAATAGAAGAAAAAATAAGTTCTTGTTATAATTTCAGATTAACCAAAAATGAATTAAACATAACTGCATTAACTTTTATTTTCATTGAATTTTGATTAAAATATCTCTGGCATAGTTTATAAAGGGCTGATGTTTGATTGAACATAACGTTTTTTCTGTTTTCTTTTTAATTTTTAATTAAAACTTTATTTTTATATTAATGCTTTCTCATACTAGAGCCTTTAGTGTTTGAGGACAAAATAGATGCTTTGAAAGCTATCAAAACTTACAAAGGAGCTCGATTTAGGGAGTTTTTAAGTAAAGAAGATGCCCTAGAATTTGCAAAACAATGTGCTGATTTGATTCCGGAATCACCTGCATCTGTACAAAATAAGCAAGCTATTAAAGGTATATTTTCTTTTTTCTATATTACAATGAAATTATATTTAGTCTTTGTTATGTATAACATAGAGTTGCTTTGTGCTAGTTTTGTAATTTGTTGTGCAAAACTAACATAAGCTTTTAATGGTTTTCATTAGGGATGCACCGATAAGCAAATTGGCCGATTACCGATTAATCGGCTGTTGATAATCGGCCGATTAATGATAAGGACAATTGTTTTGCTACTATTATATCAATTTTACCCTCACTGTTTTTTCTCTCTTACACAATTACAAGTTTAGAAATAGTAAGTAATATTTTTCTGAGAGATTTTTTGTTCCATTTTCCTAGTTTTCACAAAATAATTTCAATATTTTATGTAATTTCTTAGAACAAATTTTCATATTACTTTCAATAATATTATTAACTCATTGTTATGTAACATAAAATGTAACATAAAATAATACATGACATAAAAATTCAAAACAAAGGGGAGGGGGAAGTCTGAGGGGAGCACTTTAATTTAGGAGTACTTTTAATTCATATTTTTTAATAATTAGTAGCAATTTAATTCACTATTATTCTTTGAAAATTAGCGGTTATCTAAAAGCACTGTGATAAGGAGAAAACTATCGCCACATGAAAAATGTTGCAACATTGTCTATGTATATTTATTCAAAGTAAGATAATTAGTTTTAAAAAATTTTATATCAGCTGTGAGGATAATTATTACTATTAATAAAAGTATTCATCATAGTTGGTAGTTGGTATACTTTAAAAGATAATTAGTTTTAAAAAATTTTATATCAGCTGTGAGGATAATTATTACTATTAATAAAAGTATTCATCATAGTTGGTATACTTTAAAGAATAGTATTTGAAAAATATTTTTTGGCCGATTAATCGGCCCGATTTTGCCGGTTATTAATAATAGGCGAAGTGGCCGATTATGGCCGATTAATCGGTACTGCCGATTAATCGCTGCATCCCTAGTTTTCATTATATGTATTCTTACCAATAATTCCTTATCTCTAAAAAAATCTTAGAAAATGTGTTCTACCATGGTGCCCAACTGGCGCAGACTGCACTATTGGATTTTATTTTTTGGGGGGGAGAGGTCTTCTTGGAAATGCTTTTGTTATTCGGGGGGGGGGGGATCTTAGTGGTATTTGATGTGAAGGATAGGCACCCTTAGATCTAAGTTTGTTGGCACTCTCAACTGTAATGAGATGTCATATGCTTCCAGCTCGGTTATTGATTATTTCAGACTATAAAATCCATAACAAGAATGAAACCACAGTCTCTAAATGTCATAACTTGGCTCTTGGTATATTGCATGTAGTTCTGCCTTAACCCTGGCCAAGGCTTCACTAGATAGCGTTTTATACAGGCTGTTTCATTTGATCAAAATCCTTGCGATAAAAACAGTGGTCATTGTCCAGCGACATCTATCGAATTTTATGGTAACGAACATTGTATACAAATTAGATAAATAAAAGACAAAATTAAAAGTGCATTTGTTGGCGACAATTTTACAATTTGGCATTCAATTCTGTTTTAGTATATTTCAACGTTATTTAATAGCTTGTTCTATTCTGCATTTTAACGGCTTATTTTAATTAGTTAGCGAATTATTTTTCAATTTAATTGATTCTAATTATTAATTAACTATGAAACGACACTGGCACCGCAGAGTGATAAATGGCGAATCTATTCGCTAAGCAAGCCAATACTAACAACGGGTTGCCATAGAACTTTTTAAAATTCAGTCCACAGCTTGATCTTTACCTGAAAAGGGAATTTATTTCCCCTAAAAAGCAGTACTAATAAGGTCTTCGGCATCAATTCACTGTGTACCCTACTTCAGTTAACTATATCAATATTTTTTAACCCTTAAAGATAGGATAAACATTGCTTTTTACAGCAGAAATAATATGCTAATAAATGTAAACAAACATTTGGGTAGTCCTTGTTCAGCGCTCTCTAGCGTGCAAATCTTCACCATTGATGTTTTGAGTAATGATACAGCCTGTAAAAAACGCTATCTAGTGAAGCCTTGCCCTGGCTTAAGAGCAGTAGTTTACTGCTTAGCTGCTAATAGTGTTTGTTATTTATGTATACATATTTATATAATTATTATTTACAGCCAGCCCTGAAAGTCAATCCGTTTTTCGTCAGCCTACTAGTCAACAAACAGTACAAGTTCGCAAAGCTATTGAGAAAGGAGATTTTGAAAAATTTATGTCGGCTGTGTGGTCTAATCCTTTGTATTTGATAAATGGTGCAGATTCACCTACTATTCTGCAAGTAAGCCAATTTATACTTCTTTAATTAACAGGTATGCTCTCTTTAAATCAACTGTAACAACATCTGATGGAGTAATATTCAACAGTATAACTTTTGTCTGCTATATTTCATGAATGTAATTAATGGTTCTACTTATGAAATGGTATGCATGGAAAAATGATTTATAAATAAATAAAATGTTTTTTTTTTAATTTACAATTATAAAAATTGCAAGAAAGATAGCTTTAGTGGCAGATACTTCAACCCAAGCCTTAATTGCCTGTAATGTGTTGTATTGTTCTCATATGTTTTGAATAGTAAATTCTATGTACTATTTAAAACTATTTGGATCTTCTACAACTATTAAAATCTTACTTCTAATAGTTGTGCTGCATTTCATCACTAAACTTGCAAATCATGTGAAAATGTCAAAAAAATATTAATAAGGAAAACTCTTTTCTTTTTTTAGGGGGGAGGGGGGTATTTTGAAATATTAAACCAAAGGCATTCTGTAATTTTATTTTAAAACAGCTATAAAATTTTCTGTGCTGTACATGAAACTAACTTTGCCATATGTTGTTTTCCATTGTTTTCATTCCTATATTTTATAAAAAAGCTTTCACTTAGTTTTTATTAAATGCTCATCAAAGGTAACTTATCTCTCATATTTTCTAGGAAGGTACTCGTTACAATGCTCTTCATGTTGCTTCAAAATCTAACCAGCCGAAAATGTGTGAAGAGATCCTCAAAATTGTTGAAGATCCTGAATTTTTAAAACTTCTGTATCCTGAAGATACGGAAATCTCGAGGAGAAACAGAATTCATCATATCACAGATCTTTATTTGAATTCTGTTGACAAAGCAGTAAGTAAAAAAAAAATTCATAATGACTGAAAAGCAAATTAAACTATATATGTTTTACTACTGTCATACCTTGTTATTGTGTCATCCACGAGACTTTTTACAATGCATCGTGGCATCAGACTCGTAACCGAAGGGCCCTGGGTTTGATCCTAGCCGGTCAAAGATCCACCGTGTTCACTAATGGTGGCTGGGGCACATTAAATATGCATTTTTGGTTAAAAAATCCTCCAAGTTCCCATTCCAAACCAATACCTCTGGTGGTACTGGACCATGAGTTGCTTGGTTCTGGTCTGAATTTTAAAAAAAAAAACACTTCATTTCCTCATCCAAACAGCTGAACCATGTACAGTAACAGGTAGTGCAGGAGACTCTTAGTGAAATGAAATGTATTAAGGGGTTACAGTACCTTTCTAACAAATTTCTTTAATTTAAGTGAAAAAGTTAATTCTTTGAAATTTTGAAAATTTGAAAAATGTAAGAAAAATTCAGTTTTTTTAAAACCCTAAGGCTTTTTTGTTTCTGCACTAATTTCAAAATTTCTTTCTGCGAAATGATCACAAGGAAAATCTCAACAAATCTGCATTCATTTTATTATATTTTGATTAGAAAATATTTTGTGACTTTTTATGTAAAAAATTCTTAGAAAATTTTGTTCTTCGAGGTTTAACAAACTCTAAAATTTTTTTTAATTTATAAAACGCTTATTCAATGCACAGTTTTGTTAAATATATTATCCTGAGTGCAAAAAAAAAATTGTTTTAAAGTTATATCTTTAATAGAAAAAATTCCTTAGCATTTCTAGTAACATAGAAACACTAAAAACTGATCACTGAAAAAAAGCACTTTAAAGTTTGGCTTTTCCATTAGAACACATAGCATGCATGCCCTAAAGTCACTCACAACTTTTTTAATAATTTAGCTAGAATAATACTGTTTTTTTCTGAGTGTTTTAAATAACTTTTACTTTTGAAATAAGCAATAAATTTTTTTTTGGTCTTTTGGTCATTTTTGAGGTACTGTAACCCCTTAAGAGACTCGGGTCTTAATATCTGACCATCTCATAGAAAACCTTGCCCTCTGGAGACAACTTTTAATTTAATTTTTCACTTAAATTTATTTTGAGGAAAAAAAATCTCACCTTCAAGCAAGAGATTCTTCCTTGGAATTTTCCTATCTTTCAAACTAATATTACACTCAGGTTTTGAAATAATATGGTTATGCTGTATACATTCAAGTACAGATATATTTTATTCATTAAACATGGCACTTAGAATGTTGGTTTTAATGTCTAGAAATGCATACTAGGTGTCATTATATCCCTATATTTAAGGTCTTATTCCTAACACTAATCTGAATATAGTATAACAATATAACTTTAAATTAATATATATATCTTAAATAAGTATACCTTTTAGCCTCCTTTTGTATAAAAGTACCAAAAGAAAGGGGACAAAAGCATGAAAGAACCCAAGTAGCATCAACTCATCGGATTTTGCTCGACCGATCATCGAACTCCTCGTAAACTGATCCCGTAACGCACGATGACATCGTTCCAGTCAGTATCCGAGCACAGTTTTCGATGAGCTACTTTTTATCAGAAAGCGATATCCCTCCGATCAACTTCCCCGATGAAAATAGGCGGAGCATCCAAAATTGATCCTAAATTCATCGGCACGGGACTGCGCTGCTTGTAAATTGCTCTAAATCTCATCGTATTTCGAGCAAAACTCATCGGATTTTGCTGCTCGGATTCTGTTTGGCCTATGAGACCTATTGGAGCAATTCCCAATGAGAACTCATCGAATCTGATCATCGGCCGATGAGAATTTCATCGGGTTTCGATGAAAGGCCTATTATCGGCCGATAAGATTATGCTGCTAGAGATTGCATTGCAGAAATATTGCTGAAAACAAAATAATAGTAATACTAATTTTAACCCTCTCGGCACCCTGGACCTCATATGAGGCTCCTACTTTTGAACTCAATTTTGGAAGAAGTAAACACTTAAAATGATTTTTTTTCACTTAGGAGCCTCATATGTGATCTATATGAATAGGAGGAGTCACTGACGGAAAAAAAAATCATTTTAAGTGTTTACTTCTTCCAAAATTGAGTTCAAAAGTAGGAGCCTCATATGAGGTCCAGGGTGCCGAGAGGGTTAAAAGAGCCGAAAAATTATATGCTATAATAAATATTTAAAAATAAGACGAAAAGTAAGGTATTGAAAGGGAAATGTGGTATGAACAAAAGTTAGTTGGTGGGGTACAAAAATTATCCTCAAAATTTCCAAATCAAAAGGTTTTTCAATTTTGACTGTTTTTACTTTTAATGAATATAAACAGAAAAAGCAAAATTTTACAAAATGCATGACATCTTTCTTTAGCCTTTTTGTGTCTATGTTTTAATGTTATATTTATTTTTTCCTCTCCCAATAGCTTTTGGAAACTCCTTTGCATATAGCTGCAAAATTTGGTTTTCTACAAGTGGTAAAAATACTTCATGCTCATCCATTATGTGACAAAACTAAGATTAATAAATATGGATCTTTGGCTAAAGAGGTAAATGTATCTTTTCATATTTGATTGTTCAAATGAATTTTTAAATGTGACTGCTTGATAAGTATTTAACTTGTTATATAATTCTTATTACTTTGTTTTCTCCAAATAAAACTACCATGCTCAGATTCATGAAACTAAGGTCAAAAAAATTGTTTCTGGTACTCTGACGTATTAGAGACCCCATAGTACCTACAGGGAGTGCGAAATCACCTTAGAGCATTTCTTTTTTAAATTAGTTTTTTTTTTTTTTGTAAATAGTTTTTTAGGGTAACATTTCACATAAATTTCCTACGAAGGAGATGAAAAATTTCCGGTACTCCTGAACATTGTATGTCATTCAAAAGAGCTGTTTTTCTTTTACAAAGTAAAGTTTGTTTCAGTCTCCTTAATCAGTGAGACAGGAAGTTTCAGTCAACGTTTAGAGAGATAATGGTTTCCACTTCAGCAGAATGCTTGGCTCAATTTAAACCCGCAGGTAAAAAGGCAAAATGTTACAGGAGACCATAAATCTCTACCCACTACCTTTAAGGGCAGTTAACATAGCCTTTATGTTTTCAAGTTCAATTGTATTTTATTGCTGGAAAAGTTGTCTAAGACACTTTTTAATATTTTTATTTCAGATCATATGTACCAGATGTTCCTCAGACTGCACTGAGCTAAAAGAAAAAATAGAAAAAGCTTTTGAAGGTAAATATTAAAAAAATAAAAATGATTAGTTGAACATAGTTTCCAACTTTTCCTCAGATGATTTATATGTGGATTATCTTGTTAGGCTTAAATATAATGCCCCAGCAGCATAGATTGTAAGAATTACAATGGTTGAATGCATTAAATGGATTCAGTCAGTCTAAAATTGTTTACTGCTAAATGATAGCCTTAGTAATGCTCTTTGTTAATGATGGCTGTGATTTGCTGTATCTACAAATTAAAACAAAATGTCCAATGAGGGACATTTTGATTTATCATTGGTAGAAGACTGCAATGTGTCATATGGGTTGAATAATGTGTTCTACCTGAAGCATAAGTGCATTTTATTTCTGTGGAATGTTTCCCACAGTTAGCAATTTCAACAATGAACCTTTCAGACTCCTGTCTTGTTTTGCTTACACAAGTCATTTTCAAAATTTGATACTCATTTTGTAATACAGTAAACTCTTGTTTATCCGCGGAATAGCGTGGCACTCTAACCGTGGATAATCAAACAGTAGGTGGAAAACAATATTAATGTATGTAATAGCAAAAGAAAAAATCAATAACACAACATATGCATTAAAATTACAGCTAAAAATGACAACATTGAATGTAAAAAATATCTTGAAAAGCTAAAACGATCAATTATGCACTTTTTTTGCATTCAGTAAATCATTGCTGAAATAAAGAAAACTAACGTGTGAATGACCTGCTGTTAATCTGGCTGTTGATAATCAGGAGATTACTATATTTTGTGGTTTTCGAAAATGATTTATGTTATAAAATGATAACAAGTATTATAATTAACATTTTAAATTCTAATTGAAATTTACTGATGACCAGTGCAGTACTTATTTAGTTCATATTAGGCTTGGTTTGATGTTTAATTTTTAATTAAATATGTCAAATGTAAGCAGATGAAAGTAAAATGGTTCATTTTGTTTACTTATTTCTATATTTATTGAATCACTAAAGTATTAATTCATTAATTGATTCATTTACATTCATTCGTTGAGTATTTTATTCACTCATTTGTTTTTTCTCATATATTAATTAATTTATTCGTTTGTTTCATTATTTATTCATTTATTGAATGAAAAATATTTTTATAATTAAATAAAAAATATTTTGATTTTGGCTTTGCCCCACACAAAGAAAAATGAAAAATGTCACTTTTTTTTCTAAGGTACAAATTTACTGCCAAAAATTAAAAATAATATTTCAATGCAAGTTCTACTAGAAAATACATTGTTCTTCTTACTTCCTTTTACGTAGTAAAGAAAGTATTGTGATCGCGAAAAAAAATCACTCAAATTTGAGTCTAAATTTTGATTTTACTCACCCCCAAATGAATGTTCAGTAGTTTTTTCGACCTGTCAGTACGTGCATATGTACCTGCCAACATATAAGCAGCCGAAAAATCCTTTTCAACCACTCCCGAGTTAATTACGACGAGTTTTCTCGTGACGTATGTATGTTAGGGTGGGGCGAAAAATAAAAAATTTTTCAGATCAACTTCTAATAGTTGCCAAAAGTTGTCTTTGGTGATAGTTAGCTTTTGTGCAAAATTTGAGAAAAATCGGTTAATATCTTCAGGGGGCGCTGCAATCGCAAAGTTTTATCATAGCTTTTATGGTTAAAATATGAAAAACAATGCCATTAGCTAATCTCATTGCATTTTTTTACTTATAAGATATATTCATGCATTCAAAGCATATGAAATAACTCACAAAAAATTATTTTATATGATATATTTATATTTCAAACATTTAAAAAGAAACAAAAACGTGAAAAAAAGTGATTTTTTTAAAATATAAATATATCATATAAAATAATGTTTGTGAGTCATTTCAGATGCTTTTAATGCATGAAAACATCTTTTGAGTAAAAAAATCTGGTATGGACCCCACACTACTTCCTTTTACGTGTAAATTTTTTAGCAGTTACCTTAAGTGTTAAAAAAGTGCTTGGAGTGAGCAAGGTAACAATTCAAATATTTACTCCCCTAATCTGCCACGAAGCAATGCAAAAAATATTTTACAATGGTTAATTTTCTAAATATTGCTGATTTTAATATCATTGAGTGAATTTTTCGCTAAATATCGCCAATAGCGCCAAGTTGAACCCAAATTCAAAAAAATATTTTTTTCGCCAAATGTGTCACCAACTTGGCGATATGTCGCCAAGTTAGCGTCAAACACTTGGCAACCAAAAGCTTGGCGACATATCGCCAATTGGTCGCGCCAATTTATATCACTTGAGTCTGCATTGAAATTAACACTGATTTACCCCAAAAAAGGGGTAAAACACCCCCTTGGGAACATTCAAATGCAACCACAAGGGGAGGTGCACAACTAGACCATCCTCAGAGCCTACATACCAAGCTAGAAGTTTCTACGGTATATAGTTTTTGAGTTATGCGAGCCACATACGCACATGCATCCCCACATACATCCGCACATACGTATATACAGACGTCACGAGAAAACTCGTCGTAATTAACTCGGGGGTGGTTGAAAAGAATTTTTCGGCTACTTATATGTTGGGTAGGTACATATGCACGTGCTGACAGGTCGAAAAAACTACTGAACATTCATTGGGGGGGTGAGCAAAATCAAAATTTAGACTCAAATTTAAGTGATTTTTTTTTTTCGCGATCACAATACTTCCTTTACTACGTAAAAGGAAGTAAAAAACGCAAAGAGAATAGCTAAAGGCATTCTTTTTGATATTTTGACCATAAAATCCATAACAAAGCTATGGTAAAACTTTGCGATCGCAGCGCCCCCTGAAGATATTAACCGATTTTTCTCAAATTTTGCACAAAAGCTAACTATCACCAAAGACAACTTTTGACAACTATTAGAAGTTATCTGAAAAACTTTTTATTTTTCGCCCCGCCCTAATGTATGTATGTGCCTTGCATAACTCAAAAACTATATACCGTAGAAACTTCTAGCTTGGTATGTAGGCTCTGAGGATGGTCTAGTTGTGCACCTCCCCTTGTGGTTGCATTCGAATGTTACCAAGGGGGGTGTTTTACCCCTTTTTTGGGGTAAATCAGTGTTAATTTCAATGCAGACTCAAGTGATATGAATTGGCGCGACCACTTGGCGATATGTCGGCAAGTGTTTGTGCCAACTTGGCGACATATCGCCAAGTTGGCGACAAATTTGGCGAAAAAATTATTTTTTAAATTTGGGTTTAACTTGGCGCTATTGGCGATATTTTGCGAAAAATTCACTGAATGATATTAAAATCAGCAATATTTAGAAAATTAACCATTGTAAAATATTTTTTGCATTGTTTCGTGGCAGATTAGGGGAATAAATATTTGAATTGTTACCTTGCTGACTCCAAGCACTTTTTTTAATACTTAAGGCAACTACTAAGAAATTTACATGTAAAAGGAAGTAGTGTGGGGTCCATACCAGATTTTTATTTTAAATGTTCTGTTTATTCGCTTGAAAAAGGTTACTTATAACTATTCCACTTTGCCCCACATCCTTTTCTTTGAAAATATTCTTTTATTTATTCTTTAAGTTCCAATGTAATGTGATTCTTTAATTCGTTTTTTCATAGGTGAATACTATATTCCTGTGCTCCGAAATGAAACTAATGTAGTTCAGCCCATTATTGGCAAGCCCTGTACTTCGGAGCGTGTTAAGCAAGCAAAATCTCCGCACTTTTCTAAATATGATGTTCATGAACCAGAATATTCCATCAAAGCATATGCTGGACCAATGACACCCTCCTCAGTATGAAATTCCGTTTTCATTTATAAATTAGGGAACGATTCGGATAGTTGAGCCAATTTTAAGTTTGGATATCAAAAAAGGAGTTTAATGAATGTGCCCTTAAATCCAGAACACTCAGGACTGCAACTTTTACAGGGTTCAAAATTTTCGGTACATTTAGATCCTGAATTTTAAAAAATTGCAAAATTTTAGCATCGTGCGACACAGGGGTGCCCAGAGGAAGGGGGGATTATGGCGCAAGTTGCGCGATCAAAATTTTTTGGGGGGATTTTTTTAAACTAATTTATTTATTTATTTAAATTTTAATTAATTTTTTTAATTTAAATTATTTACGGTTTTTTTAACAAAAAATATTTTTTTTTAATTTAAATTATTTCTTTTTTTTCTTTATTATTTATTTATTTTTGTGTATGTGCGTGTGTGCTGGGAATGTCTGGAAGGGAAAAAGCGATTCCATTATGTGCATAATTCGAACTTTTAAAAAATTAATAATATAGAAAAATAATTGTTATAGTTTTAAAAAATGAAAAAAAAATATTTTGAAAAGTAAATAAATAATATTTTAAAGGTAAATAAATACTATTTTAAGAAGTAAATAAATAATATTAAAAAAATACATAATATTTAAAAAAATAAATGAATAATATTAAAAAAAATCATAAATTATATTTAAAAAATAAATAAAATAAAAAAGAGGTAAAATTAAAAATAAAAGCACAAGAGGGTTGTGAAAGTTTTTGGAGGGGGAATTTGGGTTATTGAGCTTGGGGGGAGGGGGGGATGGGCACCCCTGGTGGGACATTTGCCGCACTTTTCTCATTTTTCGTATCCAAATTCTTTTTCTTTTTGCCTGTATGAATTTTAATGAAAGTATCCTTTGATATACTTATTCTAACAAAAAAAAATGTCTGATTGTGCCATCATATCTGATCAGCTGGTGTTTTTGTTGCGCGTTACATGCAAAGACACCTCAAACTTAAATTTTTGGCAGAGAGAAAATTCTCAATTTGCCTGATGATAAAATATGGGCACGTTACCAGAGAGACACATCTTACTAGCTACTAGCTTAAAACAGAAGAGAAAATAGGCGTTGTTTAAAGTATTAAAAAGTGCAAAAATTCAATACACTATTTCCAAATTGCCAATCTGTTGTACGAAAATTGGTTGGGTAAAAAGTTTGACGGTTGGTCTTGTGCCTCTGATTATCTGTCGATCGATACAGTAAATGATTCTTATTTATTAAATGAAAAATAGCTTTAAATTTTTGCTGCCTAAACACAGTTGCTTACTAACAAGCAACTATAAAGAAGCATTGTAAACTGAAAGCAGATGTTAAAAGATTTACTGCATGATGGCAGCAAAAGTCTACTATTAGGCATTTCATGTGCTGTAAAAGAAACACAAATATGCTGTCGATACTATGCTTTTAGCGAGTTATGAAAAAATGCAACAATTTTAATCATCTAAAATGTAAAAAAAAAAAAATGATTTTTTTTTCTTTTTTTTTCTTTTAAGAAAAGAAGTTTTGGGTCTACTGGATTTTGAAATTGGTGTCCCATATTGTTCTTTTTTGCTGAAAAAGGAAATAAGTGTTGAACCTTTTTTTTACTGAAATGTTAACTTTAAAATCTTCACTTGAACAATTATTCTTTGTTTCATAATCCATCAATCCTTTGTTTAAGAATAAATTTTCTTTGTCTAATACATGTTTAAAAAATATTACATTACTAAGTGTTGCAATAAATGTTACTTCTATAAATGCTTTACAATATGGCTCAAGTATCCTCTGAGTTAAATACCTGATTTCTTCATGAGGGGAGGGATTTATTTATTTTTATTTATTTCATTTTTTTTTTTTTATTGTGCTGGTTTTAGGAAGCTTTTTTGTGCTGATTATGCTCTATTTCAAAGCTGCAAAATTGAGAATAAGTTTGTTTGAAAACATCTTTTTTTTATAAGTTTATTATGTTTAACCTAGCAACTTTTGAAGAGAACTTCAAATAACTCCTATGACAAATTGGATAGGTCTAATTTTTAGGCGGGATAGTTAAGCCATGGCTCATGTATCCCCAATCTCAGTTTCTGTTTCACCGGTGTCCTCACTTCCAATTTTTTGTTTATCATGCTTTTACTTATATAAAGCATACAGCTTTTTGAACTGTTTTAGATTCAAAACATTTCTCTAAAATATAATATTATAAGAAAAAGAAAAGATAGAAAGTCAAATGTATGCTGTCATTTAAGTAAAATTTTTTTCCCGTAGGCTAAAAACTTTTATCGTTTGTGGAAGCATCCAACTTCTCCTGCATCACCCATTTTTACTTCGCCTGAACTGCATCAAACTGATGTTCGGTTCACCGACTTGGAAAAAGGCTTAGAAAGAGTCGGAAGGTAATTTTAAAGTAAAGTTTTTCTGTTTATCAATTTGTGTAAATATATACTGTTACAAATTTTATAAATATATCCAATTTATATATATTTATGTGTTACCATTATTTTTCACTCAAAATTATCTTACCTTTGGAAGCATCACCTGTGTCTTGGTTACCTCTGTTTTGTGCTAGTAAAAACATACAAATCTGGATTTGAAAAATAATGCAAGAAATATTGCTGAGTTGGCATCAGTTTTGTCTCCAAATTTGATAAATGGCGACACGTTACAAAGCGTAGGCTTTCCGAACATAACTGTTACCTCTAAAATTTTCTGGAATCTTTTGCAGAATTTCATTTCTCCCAATATTATACATAGAGCCGCTCCAATGTCAGTTTGTTTATTGGCTGTGAGTGTGTTTAGCTCTGTTGCCTGCATTTTGCTTGAGCAGTGATTTTTGTCTTGGTGTTTTATCATATTTTGATGGAAATACGTGTTTACCTGTTGTGCTTACAGCTTTTACATGATTTTTTAATACTTGTGGATAAGTCATAGCAATTGCTAAATTGTAAATATTTTTAAATGAACTTCCTGTGGTTTTAAAAGAGTTAAATAATCTATTTTTCAAGAATATCTAAAGTAAAGGCATAGTCGTAGAAATGTTTTATTTCTTATTTACTGTCCTCTTGCAAAAGGGAAGTTAAAATTCATTTATTGCAAATGTTACTCACATAAAATTTGTAAAAGAGGCTTTCACACTTGAAAAATTTAGTTGGCAAATTTTTATCATACAAAGTTTTATTGGCATTACGGATTCTAACAATAATTTGGTACTATAATGGTTTTAGTATATGAATTAAATCTTTTATTTATAATAAAAATGCATTAATGCATGAGTTTGTTTATCCATGGAGCAAATAAAGGGGAAAAAATCTTGCAAGCAGCCACGTCACAGCTGCCAGTTTCACGATTCTCCCACTCATGGTTGGAATTAATTTAAATCAGATTATACGAAAGATTGCTCATTTTGTAGGAATTTTGAACATTTATATATTTCTAAATAAGAGCTTATCAAAGATAGAAAGTCTCATTTTGCCAGTTTTTTTATGCTGTTTTAAATAGTTTTAACAGCTTAAAAGAAACTAGATAACTAACAGATATCTGTAAGTACTAACTTTTATACATTACAAATAAAAATTATGCATTTTGACAGTATTTCTGCTCAACTTTTTAGAGCTTTTGGTGCTGGTTAAATCATGGCCTGATGCATTCCACTTTTACAATAATATTTAACAGGCAGCACTTTTAAATGATATATGAGTGCATATCATTAATTCTGTACCTCAGAACCAGACTAACGTAAGTCCATTTTCGTCCTTTTTCGGTAGAGGGGAAAAACGATTGTCGAATACACTATTTTCCCCTCTACTGAAAAATGACGAAAATGGACTTACGTCAGTCTGGTTCTGAGGTACAGAATTTAAGCCTTACAAAAAACATATTAAGAGTAACAGGCTAGAACTGTCGTCAAAATTGGACTAACTGAACTGAGCTGCCAAAAAAGAACCAAGAAGCCTGGCTTGAGTTGAAAATGTAAAGAAAGAGTGAATGAGGCAAAATTCCGGGAATTTGAATTCAAATGGCAATTTACATATTCTATTATTTGACTTGATCTTGTTCCAAGACTGAAAAGAAGAATGAGATTAAACCACTGGAAATTAAAGCTAGAAATCTTTTTTTTAAATATATTTTAGCTCTATTCGTAACAGAATGTTTTAATTTTTTTTTCCTGTGTAAACTGAAGTTTATTTCTAACGAGCTTATTACCCGGCGTTTCCCGGTATTGCATTATGTTTCACTTATTTCATGCTAAAATAAAATAGGTGAGGCTTAAATTGATAATTTATTGTTAATTGTAATCTTTGTTGGAAAATACTCATATTTTAATGTTACATTTTATCAAATTGTATACTTAAAGGGTTATCTCTATAACGCTATCTATTCAAAATTGAATGAAAATGGCTGTTTTGAGACAAAAAATTTTAATATTGAACTTTTTGGATTTTTTTTTTTTTTTTTTAATTTCAAAACCCCGCCTACTTGAATTCTAGCGCATCAAGGAACCTCTGTGCCAAGTTTGATGAAAATCCAACAAAAACTGGATTGTATAAGGAACAAACATACAAGCATATATCTATATATATAAAGATGACGGTGTTCGTTTGTCGTTTGTACGTTTGTAACCGCTGGCCAGAAGCCCCCACAGCACCTACAGACCTGAAACTTGGCTCAAAAATTCGAACGTACCCCGCCCTCGTGCACCTCGAAGCCCAAATTTTTAATTTCGAATTAGTTATTTTTAAATTAATTAATTAGTCTCATTTTTGGTGTATCCGCCATAATTGAGGGGGGAAAACCTCGCCCCACCCCAAAACATTATATATCGTTGGAAAGGGTTTTTTTTTCTGAAAAAGAAAAGTTTTAGCACGTTTCTGTCCGTTAATTAGGACAGGAGATATTAATTAATCAAATTTAGTCAATTTTCAAGGCCTAATTCTACGCAGAACTGAAACACTAGAGCCATTTTCCTGATCAGCTGCTCTTTTGTCCCTGAAGTTACTTTGTGGTTTAAATTTGCGTATAGATTTAAGCCTTGAAAATTTATTCAATTTGATTAATTAATATCTCCTGTTACTTACTTAACTTTCTGTCTCTTATATTTATTTGGCGAATTGATTTAAACTTTAACATGACTTTAAGTGGAATTTAAAAGGTTGTGGAGCGCATTTGAACTAAAGGATATAATATTTTTTCTTCAGAGGAGGTTAAAGTGAATTTAAATTTATTAAGTTGACTTCCTCAAAATTCGGGGTTCCCGAAAATGTCACAATGGAACTATCATTGTTAAAAATTTAGGGATGTCTGTTCAGTTCCTCTTCGCATTTGGCGTCGTAAAGTTTGGCGACAATCAGGAAATTTACCAAACCTCCCAGCCGGTGAAACACTACTTTCTCCAACTCAAAGAAAAATAAAACGGTCTGGGAAGGAACAGTAGTTGTTTGCAGTTTAAAGCGTATTTTATTGCATGTTTAAAACATGTATTTAATGCACTAAATTTTTAATAATAATAGTTCCATTCTGACATTTTCTGTAACACCGCTATTCAGTTAACCGGGAAATTTTCCAAATTTCCCGGCCAGTGAAATCTTGATTATTTGAGAGTCACTGTTAGATTGTAATCTTTTCAAAGAGATGGTACGAAAGACATTATATTTCTTTCCTTTTAATGTTCACATTAAAATCATGGAAGAATGGTTGTAGCTGATCTACCTGATACAATCGGTTCCCTATGTTAATAAATTTAGATTTGGCGACCAATTTTACATTGAAATTACGGTTAAATCGGTGAATTATATTAAATTTCAAGGGCAATATTGCTGTGGTCGTTGAAAGTTTTCGAAAATCTTGGCTGTACAGTTGTGTCAAAAGTTCCATTGAAACGTAAAAATTTCGCTAAAAATAAATAAGTTCCTCACACACACACGAAAAGAAGAAAAAAGTCTTTAAAACTAAAATAATCCTCGCATTGAACACTACAAACTGAAATGGCATTAAAAGTGTCATCAATATATTTTAAAAGGTCGTGGTGCACATTTGAATTAAAGAATATAATAATTTTACTTAAGAGGGTGGAGTGAATTTAAATTTATTCAGTTGACTTTCTGTACTTTTTTGCACGGG
The DNA here is from genome assembly GCA_038373865.1 of Uloborus plumipes. Lineage (NCBI taxonomy): Eukaryota > Metazoa > Arthropoda > Arachnida > Araneae > Uloboridae > Uloborus > Uloborus plumipes. The sequence continues at coordinate 68,970 of JAXGGA010004646.1, read as the reverse complement.
CATCGCCGTGCGGGTACTGCTAGTCTATATATATAAAGATGACGGTGTTCGTTTGTTTGTACGTTTGTAACCGCTGGCCAGAAGCCCCCACAGCACCTACGGACCTGAAACTTGGCTCAAAAATTCGAACGTACCCCGCCCTCGTGCTCCTCGAAGCCCAAATTTTTAATTTCGAATTAGTTATTTTTAAATTAATTAATTAGTCTCATTTTTGGTGTATCCGCCATAATTGAGGGGGGAAAACCTCCCCCCAACCCAAAACATTATATATCGTTGGAAAGGGTTTTTTTTTCTGAAAAAGAAAAGTTTTAGCACGTTTCTGTCCGTTAATTAGGACAGGAGATATTAATTAATCAAATTTAGTCAATTTTCAAGGCTTAACTATGTACGCAGTACTGAAACACTAGGTTCATTTTTCTGATCAGCTGCTCTTTTGTCCCTGAAGTTAACTTTGTGGTTAAAATTGTGCGTATAGATTTAAGCCTTGAAAATTTATTCGATTTGAATGTTTAATATCTCTTATTTCTTTCTTAATTTTCTGTCTTTTTGATTTATTTGGCGAATTGATTTAAACTTTAACATGACTTTAAGTGGAGTTTAAAAGATGGAGCGCATTTGCACTAAAGGATATAATAATTTTAGTTCAGAGGGGTGGGAGGGAATTTAAATTTATTCAGTTGAATTCCTCAAAATTTGGTGTTGCCAAAAATGTCAGAATGGAACTATTATTGTTAAAAAATTAGCGATGGCTATCAGCAACGCCTCCTTAGTATTTAGGAGGCGTTGCTATCAGCGACTCTTCGTATTTGGCGTGGTAAAGTTTGGCAACAATAGGGATATTTACCAAACCTCCCAGCCAGTGAAACACTTCTTTCTCCAAATTAAAGAAAAAGAAAACGCTCTGTGAAGGAACAGTAGTTGTTTGCAGTCTAAAAAGTATTTTATTGCGTGTTTAAAACATGTATATAATGTCGCCAAACCTAAATTTTTAATAGTTCCGTTCTGACATTTTCGGTAACACCGCTATGAAGTTACTCTTCGTATTTGGCGTCGTAAAGTTTGGCAACAATCTGGAAATTTACCAAACCTCCCAGCCAGGGAAATCTTGCTTATTTGAGGGTTACTGTTATAGATTGTAATCACTTCAAAGAGATGGTGCGAGTAACATTATATTTCTTGCCTTTTAATGTTCAAATTAAAATGGAAGAATGGTTGAGGCTGAGATACCTGACACAATCGGTTCCCTATGTTAATAAATTTAAATTTGGCGACCAATTTTACATTGGAATTACGGTTAAATCGGTGGATTATGTTAAACTTCAAGGGCAAAATTGCTGTGTTCGTTGAGAGTTTTCGAAAATCTTGCCACTACAGTTATCTCAAAAGTTCCATTGAAACGTTTATTTGGCGAATTGATTTAAACTTTAATATGACTTTTAGTGGAATTCAAAAGGTTGGGGAGCACATTTGAATCAAATATAATAATTTTACTTTAGAGGGTTAGAGTGAATTAAACTTTATTTAGTTAACTTCTTTTACATTTGTTGCACGGGCATCGCCGTGCGGGTACTGCTAGTATATATATATATACATCCATTTATATATACAGTGAAACTTCGATAAGTCGAAGTTGCAGGGAGAGCAAAAAGAATTCGAGTTATCGAAAATTCGGGTTATCGAAAAGGACAGGAAAATCATAGAAAAAACAAAAATACTACCATTAATGTTCAATAAATTTATAATGTGATAAAAAAAGTGACGTAATAATGAACCAAAGATATTATATGCATAATTGGAATAATTAACGTATAATGTAATTAAATTCAAAAGTTTTTGTAGTTTGGAAAACAAATTCTAATTTTTATGCATAATATAACAATTTTGACTCACCAAGAATATCTGCATTAAAAAAAAAAAAAAATTAAAAAAAAAATCTGTAATTAAACATTGTTTCTGAGAAAAAACTTGTTCTTTCAACAAATAGTCATCAGATACTTTTTAAAGCATCAAAGATAGAGTCGGGAACATTAGGTCGAGATTCTACAAAAACACGCAGTAAATCTGCTGCTTCTCTTGCATCTCGGATTGAAGGTAATTTGATCACCTGCTCAATTTCCTCTATATCTTCATCACCGTAATCTTGTTCGCTATTATCTCTTACGCTTGCTAAAATTTCTTCATCGGTAGGGTACTCTGTCACTAGTACCGCGTCATCGACTTCTACAAAATCCATAAAGTCTGTATTGGAAGGAATGTTCATTTTCTTTTGTAAAACCTCCCACTCATTTTGTAAATTTAACTCCCCCATACTGTTGTTTTCTTGATTTTCATTATCTGGATCTAAAGACAAAACATCTTTTATGAAACCAGCCTTCTTAAAACAGTTGATTGTCTGCGTCCTTCCGACGAGTAGCCCCTTCCCCAACAACCTCCCTACTTTTTCGCCAAAAGCGGAATCATTCCATACTCCTGAATATACGCCCCCCCCCCCCTATTTTTTTTTTCATCCCATTTTAAAACTCGACTAAATTGTCTTTGGTTTCCTACACAGTTATGACAAAACTTTGGCTCCAGATATTCAGTCTAGATGCCTTGCAGTGGCGCCGGCTTTTTTTTTTTTTTTTTTTTCTCACTACATATTTGTCCACGAAAAACTATTTCGACTTAAAGAGTTACTTTAGCATGGAAAATTCAATGAGGGTCATGGGATAAAATTCGGCTTATCGAATATTTCGACTTAAAGAAATTCGACACATCGAAAATAAATAACATTAATTCTCTATTCAGCGAGACGGGAATACATATTCACTACGGCTTATCGCAGTTTTCGGCTCATCGAAGTTCGACTTATCGAAGTTTCACTGTATATATAGATTTCTATGTTAGTTAGAGCAAAAATTATGAATATTTCTAATTTAGTAAATAATCTAGGCCAAACTCCCTCAACATTTGAAGTTCTTCACTCTTATTAACTTCACAATGTATCGCAAACCAATTTCGATTGTGACAACCAAATAAGTTTTTCAAGGAATTGGGAATCGTGAATGAGTAGGGAGTTTAATGAGTACCTTAATGAATTTGATTTCTTTTTAACAAAGAAAAACTTTTTTTTTTTTTTAATTTGTTTTACTATTTAAAGCATTTTTACATAAATTTCTGCACTTATAATCCTTTAAAATGTTTGAAATGAATGAAGTTTGTCGAGAGCATGTATTTCAACTTTAACTTAGTTGTATCAACTGTGTTAGTTTTGTAGCCTCCCATTTCCCTTTCTGGTGATTTTAACAATAAAGTCAAGATTCATTCTTTTAAAGCATGGAATAAATTACTTATTTTTCTTTTTGAAAGCATTCGTAATGATATTTCGTTTTCAGGGAATGAACACATTTCAAAATTACCATAGTTAATAATTATTGATGAAATTTATATTGAAAGCAAAATTTAGGGATGCACTCTAAACAGTGTAAACTATACATGTATGTGTAATTGGTTTATCTTTTAGGAAATTAGCTGCTGAACTGAATGTTGATTGGGAGGAATATTGGCCCGCTTTGGATGCATGGGTTGATTTAACTAGTGAAAGAGGTTTATGCATGCTGGAATCTTATGTAAAAAAGTTTTCTGTAAGTATTTCCCTTTTTCTGGTTTTTAAGCTAAATTTCCACTTTGAAATAAAGCATTTTCAATAAAGGTCTTCACTTGCTTGAATAATTTTTGTAGTGTTACACTTTAGCTGAGTTTACTACAGTGAATTCAGCCTGAACTGATAGTGGAGGTAAACAAAGCAGCATGAAGCTTGGGAATTAACTTTTATCTGCTTGGCATTGGGATATCGAAAACAGTGGCAGTCGGATAAGCGAAATGTTCATGAACAGCAATCGAGTGAAAAATTCATAAAAGTGGCAAATGTTGGCGACCAACAGCAACCCTTGTTTACTTCCGCTATCACTTCTCCCCAAATTCACTATAAATCTTTCAACCTTTAATTAACAAAAAGGCAAAACAATGCATGTCTTCTAAGATTTATTTATCTTATTCTCCAAAAAAAAAAAAAAAAACAGATAATTGAATATTCCCTCATCAATTAAGTATTTTTTTGAATTTTAAATGTTTATTTTAATGTGGATACTTAACTTTTCACCCATATGAATACTATATTTCTAGAATCTGTTTCAAGAGGATAAACAGAGGAACTCTTCTGATGATGAACATTTTGTAACACCTCCGAGCTCACCCGTGAAAGATGTTTTCAACACATTGAATTATAAGCCTTTCCACACTCCTCCAGATACACCTGAAGATTTAGATGAAGAACTTACAAATGAGGAAATTTTCAGGTACAACTGACTGTTGTTAAATTGATTATCCTTTTAATTCATAAAAAATGATTTTCTTAATACACCAATGTGTGTCTTACCCTTAAAATGTTTTATAATTATTTCCAAGTGAAATTTTTAACAACCGATGTATTCCTCGAAAAATTTCAGTAACCTCTGCCCTTGTTATTTCAAGCCTCATGTGATATTGCATCACATAGTTAGGTTTTTTTTTCTGTTTCTCAATCATTTTATAACCTATTATTTACGATCGCTTAATGTCATCTCCCACGTTTTATTTCTACAACTTTTTAATTTCACTTTGTAATGCTTTCCCTTCCCCCTTTTTTTACAGCCCTTAATCTTCCGCGCATTTGGATGCATAATTTAAGCATTTTCGATCAAATTAATGCCTTTTCAAACCGCGATTTTCCTAATTCCCTTTTTTCCAAATTTCGGTTTTTTTGCATTTCTCCATTTTTAGCCATCTTGAGCGAATTTCTTTTTCGATCATCTCCCCCAGCTGGGTCGTTCTTTGAGGGCAAAATCTGACCCACGCTTTTTTCCATTCGCTGAAACTCCCCCGCGCACATTCCTCAGGACATTGACTCCTAACCGACGCTAGCCGTGATTGGCTGGCTCAAGGTCAGACAACTAGAGTATAGCAGAGAGATGGCGCAAATTTCGGCAGATTGGCTCTGGACACGGTGTCTGTCGGTGCGACGTGTTCATCAGGGAGCTGAGTTTTATCGAGGCTTGAGTTAGCTGGAGAAGATGGAAAATTGCCGCCGAGAACGAAAGAGAGGCACAGGCTCCATAAAATAATGACTTGACAAAAGAAACATCACTGTGTTCTTCTCGGCAGATCCCCAGCAAAAATGAAATAGCCGCCTTTCCTCAACGACGAGACTTCGCTTTCGGGCGAGATTCTGGACGGAGTAATGCAGAGTGTCTTCTTCACGACAGTAGAAAATCGCTTGCCTACGAAATTCGGGAATTAATAATGCAGCGTCCATTATCCAATGCGGTGAAGAGCACCTATTTTTCCATTCCATCGCTATGATTCCAGAGTTCCGTTCAATCTTTTTTTCTCCCTGCAATATATATTACAGTTTTTACAGACGCTCACTTAGCATACAAGTCCTTTTTTTTTCTGCCTTTTTGTCGCGTCGCATCCCCCGGCTACATCATCCCGCGTTTCCAGCTCCAGGTTAAATTTCAAGTCTACTAAGTGACTTTTTTTTTTCGTTCCATTATCGACATCCGAATTTCAACAGTATAAACTCTAGCTACAAATAACTTTGAACTTTCTTCAAGATCGTCAATCCATCAAGATGTGGAACATTTTTTTCAACATATGCAACTGGATAATATTAATTTTTTTATATAAATTAGTGATAAAGAAAAAAGGTATTGATATGAAGTATTCAAAGAAAAATTCATTTATTTAAAATTTGTGAGAGAGCTCTCAGGTAATAAAAAAAAAAAAAAGGTGAAAGAAATGTATAATAGATGAGGCTGCCTTGAATAAAATTCCAGTGTTGATTTCAAGATGTTTTTTGTTGTTTTCTGAAGTTGTCAAACATATCTACACGACATCGGGGTAAGTCATTCTTTTTTTATTTTTGTCTTTTGGTTTTTCAAACATGAAGGGCATCCAGGGCTGTCGTAGGCCTGGCGTTATTGCGGTGATTTTTTCTTCACTTTGTTACTTCTACTTACGTTTCGGCCTTGAACTTAATTAACTTTTCTTTGAATTTCTAGGGAATATTTTCCCATTATTTTTTTTTTCTTTTTAGTTTAAGCTTAACAAAATTAAATGAACTAAATGCATCACAAAATGATGCGTGTCACACCACACCTCATTATATCGCTCATTCGGACATGTCGTGCTTTTCTTCTGTCCCCTGAAAAATGGAAGGTAATAAAACTAAATTCTAAATTTGAGATCACTTAAGTAGTAAAAACTTTATTCTCTCGGGAAAATTCCTTACCTTCCCTTTTTAGCCAATGAATAAAACTGGGATGTATTTAGTTCTTCTCAATTCTCTGCCTTTTCAGTTATGATTATTTGAATTCCTATTCCACCACCAAAAAACAATTTTCAATTATTTTCTCTGCTATTAAAAACCGCAACTGGTAGGATAATTTTCTTTTCATACTTCATTCAAATATTGTCCGTAATATAAGATTAAAACATATTTGTGAAAGATCCATGTATTGCTTACTAGGATGTTAGTTGAATCCTTATTTTTAACGACTTCTGTTATATCACCTTTTCAGATGTTTCACACTTTTTTATTGTCTCCTCACAAGCGTGATATAATAAAGGCTACTTATATTATAGCATATTGTGTAAAGTTTATTTACTGTCAATTATAAACATCTTAAAAGTTACCAAAAAATAAAAGAATCAACTAAACATTGAACCCAGAAATAAAATATCAATCGTTTAACCATTTCAAAGGAGCAGTTTTAGCATTTGTCTCAGTAAGTGCATTTTTAGATTTTTTTTTTTCAGTGAAGATTTGCAGATTCATCTTTTGTTTTTGAGTGCTCTTAGATCCCCCTTCCCTCTGTTACACATTAGTTGATTATTTTTAACATGTGTGGTGGTAATCTTTACTTCAATGCCAAGTCCTTTTTCATAACAATAGGATTATTTTCCATATTTTTAATCTTCTTCAATTGTTAAAAGATTTTGACTTTGTATTGCTCTTATTTTAAAAGTTGAGGATTACAAAAATTTACTACAAACTATAAGTATCTAAAATCTGCAATGAGCCTCTAATCACTTCAAGGAAGAAATTCAAGCAGTTTGGTAAACCCTAGGGAATAGGACACACATTCTCTTTTTCCTGAGTGACATTATGGACAACTTCCACCTTCTAAACAAGATATGGGTGCTTTGCATTGATAATCCCATGTTTTATGTGTATTTCTATCTCCCTTTTGTACTAGATCTTGATGAAGTATTGCAAAGAAATCTTTCAATGATTAAGAAAAAGATAAAATAGCAGTTACTGTATTGTAGCACTTTCTATTTACAAAAGGGTTGATGACCTGTCATAGTTCCGCTTTCACCGGAACAAATAGTAAAAATGGCAGCAAGATTTTTCTCAGACATTTGAAGATTAGATTATTAGTTTTGCTTTTGCTGTTAAAACACAAATATGCAAAAACCAAAGCAATAAATGACAAAAAATAGCTGCCTGAAATTTCTAATTGTTTTTAAGTGAACTTAGAATTAATTTTAAAAAATTCATTGATCAACAATTACAGCAATTTATGACTATCCAAAGAGTTCAAAACAAGTGGAAAATCAATTTAAGTGCTGTTGAAGTATCGAGAGTCGACTGTACTGAAGAAAAATATTTTGATTTTTGTACATGAAAAAAATTGTTTATTTTACTTTATGAAAGTTTTGTGCGTGTGAAAAGAAATTTGAAAAGATAATCCATACTTGTTTATATCAGTTTACAGTTGTCTAAAGAAGATATTAGCATGTTCAGAGCTGTAGAAAATGTTGAAATTGATTCTATTAGCTATCCGCACATCTTCAAGTGGAAACAAGCAGTGCAAACTCATTTGCAGTAAGTCTTTTAATCAATCTCTTTTTTAAATTTTATGCCAATTTTCCTGTTCTGTAAGATCAGAGGTCAAATTTATTCATCTGCTTTAATTACATACATTAATATATATTCAGTTGGTGCTGGTTAATTGAATCAGCCACTGTAATACATCAAATCGTCAAAAGAGAACAAAATCTATCTTAATTAAACTATCCATTTCGTTGAATCAGCCGCTTTATTGTATCAAAACTGTTAATTTCAAATGTAATTCATATAAGCGGCGACCACTGTATACAGGGGTCCAATAAGTCAAATGACTAAATAGTTAATACATGTGTTTTAATCCATCTGGTGGGGCGAAACTTGAAGTTAGTCATGAGACATCAATGTTTTGGTCAATGTTTTTTCAACCTTGTTGTTATAAAACTAACAAAAGTAGTTTGAATGATTGGTATGGCAAAATTTTTAGCATGAATTGAATGAAAACAAAGAATATTTCTAATACGTTTTCACTATGTTATACCTTGTAAATGAAATGTTCGAGGTACAGCAATAACTGCTTTCAGTTGGCAAAAAAAAAATTCTGTACGGCAATGCTCGTCTTTCTTTCTGCTTAATACACTTTACAAATTGGACCCTTCTGAAATAAGGCTTTGCCAAGTGCTAACTCCTGGTAGTCGCACTATATTCTTATTTATATTTAAAAAATAAAAGTATTAAACAAAGTTTGAACTTTTTCATTTTGCTTCAAATAAATGAACTAGCTATTCAGGAAACATGCTTGCGCAGTAGATATTTTCCTCCCTTCCCCAGTTATATTACATTTCAACTTGATGCACACCCCCTCCATATTCATATTGCTATTTTTTTTTTTTTTTTTTTCTTCCAGATCATGTCCTGTAAAGAAAAGCATTTCAAATGATAGTCCAATTTCGTCCTTTACTGTTGGTGACAGATTCAGAAGTATTAGAAGGCCTTTATTTTGAATGCTGGTGTGCATTGAAACTAAAATATTTGCTGTGATATAACTTAATATTAGAATATATAGTGTCCATGACAAATTATAATTTTGTATTATGTGTATTTTTTTATGTGAACAGTTCTTATTTCTTTAATGTATGTAAAAAATATACTTTTTTGTCAAAATAATTGAAAAGCATGTATAATCAAGTTTTATGCAGCTTAGTTATTTAAGTATGGTTAAATGCCATTGTATTTGTGCAATAAATATACTTTTTTGTCAAAATAATTGAAAAGCATATATAATCAAGTTTTATGCAAATGAGTTATTTAAGTATGGTTAAATACCATTGTATTTTTGCAATAAATATAATTTTTCAAAGTATTTTAATTAAATTTGTCTTCTCTTTTTCACAACAACTCTTTGTATCCTTCTATGCTTTGGAATTTCAGCTGCTGTAAAGTACAAGTTTTTTTATTCACAAGTTTTGAGTATTAGTAAAATCCTTAAAAGGAAGAATCAGTAATGACAATATCTTTTTGAAGTTAGTGCATTTTAGTCCAGTAACTTTTTTCAGTTTGTCACTAATAATTATAAGGAGTTACCCCCTTAACATGAATATTTTATGTAACCATTAGGGATGCACCGATTAATCGGCCACTTTACGGATTATTAATAATCGGAAAAATCGGCCCAATTAATCGGCAGAAAATATATTTTTTAAATATTATTCTTTAAAGTATACCTTCACTAAGAAACTATGATGAATAATTTTATTAACAGTAATAATAATCCTCACAGTTGATATAAAGTTTTTTTTAATTAAGTCTCCTACTTTGAATAGATATACAAACGCTTAGACAATGTTGCTACGCATTTTTCATGTGGCGATAGTTTTCTCCTTAGCACAGTGCTTTTAGATAACCTCTAATTTTCAAGGAATATAAGTATTGAATTAAATTGTTACTAATTATTTAAAAATATGAATTGAAAGTACTCCTAAATTGGAGTGCTCACCACAGACTTCCCCCTCCATCCCTTTTTTTAAAAGTTTTTATGTCCAATTAACATAACTAACAATGTGTTAATAATATTATTTACAGTAATATATGAAAATTAATTCTAAGAAATTCGGTAAAATATTAAAATTATTTTGTGAAAACTAGGAAAGTGGAAAAAAAAATCTTCTCTCAGAAATAAATTACTTACTATTTTTTAACTTGGAATTGTATAAGAAAGAAAAATCAGTGACAATAAAATTGGTAGTAGGAAAACAATCAAAATTATCGGTAATCAGCCAATTTGCTTATCGGTGCATCCCTAGTAACGATTCCTGACAACTTGCTTGATTACCTCTGGTTCTTTTTTAGGTGAAGGTTAAAATTGGGGAAGGGGAGGGAGCTTCAACTTAGTTCCATCCATGCAAATGTAGTAATATGCTCAGTCCCTTTTTTAACCGCATTAAATTGAAGTAAATTCAATGGTTTGAAATTTTTTATGAAAAACAAATTTGATTATGATGAGGTTTTCTTAGTTATACATCTGTTTTCTTAAAATTAAAAAAAAAAAAAGCGTAAATGATGAAATGTTTCTGAAAACAATTTTGTAAGTCCAACTTTCTTTATGAAAGGATGAACATGACAATCATAAAACTACTATGTGACTTACAGGATCAAAAATTAGTTATGTAGTTTGATATAGAAACATTTTAGTTCAGTGTGCGTGTTTTTTAAGGTGTTTTATGAAAACAGCATTAATTCAAATGTTTCCTCTCTCTAAGCTTTGTTATATCATTCTAAATTTTATATAAAACATATTTTTCACCCTGGTTGATCATAAATAAAATTAAATACTTATGTTTTTGCATTCCAATTTAAAAGTTCAGGAATTTAATTATTCCTAATAGTGCCATTTGAATATCAGCTGTGAGAGTTATCTTTAAATATTCCATTCAGTTTTACGTGAATTATTTGTTTTGTTTTTACTCTGCACACTTTCATACTACATATTATAAGTAAGGATTGCAGAAAATTATTCTATTTATTTACTGTCAATAAAATTTCTCATCATAGTTCCTTGGTGAGAGAAAATATACTTTTTTAAAAAAATCTCTGATTAATCTGCAAAATTTGCCTGATTATGGCTTATTAATTGGTATTGCCGATTAATTGGTACATCCCTACTTTAAGCTACTATTTCATTTACAATGCTTTCTAAAACATGTCTTATTTGCAAAGTAGCTTTTTTTTTAACATTAAACTATTACAGTTGAACCTGCATATCTCAAAAACCTCTCTATGTTGAAATTTTTCAATTTCCCTCCTTTTACAGCATAAATTTAACGTTTTTTCTCATGTTTATTTCAAATCATTTTTCTTGAAAACCTCTATATCTTGAATTTCGACAACTCTCATTTTTGAATTTCATCTCTAGTCACCTTTATAAACGGCATAATTTGGAGACAAAAATCATTTTTGCACAATCATTCAAAGACTTTGTACTTAAAGGACAAAGACTTTGTACTTAATGCTATATTTGGGGGGGGGGGTGATACTTCGTCTAGTTATACGGAAACCCAATTACCAACTTTAAATAAGTTCACTATTCATTTTGTATCCAAGAGTTTTTTTTTTTCAACATTTTGAACAGTTTTGAAATACAAAATCTGGTATGGACCCCACACTACTTCCTTTTACGGGTAAATTTCTTAGTAGTTGCCTTAAGTGTTAAAAAAAGTGCTTGGAGTTCTTGTTTAATGTGTAGCTTTTGTCTTCATTCTTTGAAATTTTCAATATTCTTTGCTTTCAAAATAAAATACTTAACAGAAGAGTGACTCTCAAAAAGTCATGCACCCTGACTCAGTCTATTCTGCCTCAAGAAGGTAAAGTGCGGTATTTGCAGGAATATATTTTGTATTGCATACTTACAATAGGGAAATGTTGGAATTCGAAGTTATTTTCAGCGGAAACCAAATAAGCAAGCTTTTACACAGTGAAGCTAAAGTACAAAAGATTACAAAAATGTAAAATTTGCAGATAATGCCCTTCACCCTTTCTTACAGCAGTATTATATCTTGTGAATCAAAAATCTATAAGAAACAACAACCATAGCTTCACACAGGAGCACCAACAAAATGGCTGCATCAAAAATCAAAACTGTTTTGATTTTTCCATGCTTTATCCAGTGGAAGAAAAAATAAAACTAACAATCTGAACAAATGAATAGACATGCATCGACTTAAATCAATTCTTGAGTTTCTAAATGATGACAAACTTAGCAAATTGCTGAAACAAATCAATCCTCAAGGGGGACCTCAAGAGAACAACATAAGGCTACATAACCTTACCTATAAAAGCGTCAGATGATGCTCTTCTGCACTGCCAAAAATCTCATTGTTTTTATTTGTGTAGTTGAAATTTAGAAAAGAAAGCAACTTCATTGATGATGAAGTGAAATTTGCAATCTGACCGCATATACTGCTGAGTTGGATTTTTTCCATTTCTATGGTAATTTATTTCAATGCTGATTTCATGTTGTATTTTTTCGAAAATTTTTATTCAGTACTTTTTGAAATAGGTTATACTAGGTTGCTTGTTCTTTCTATTTGATGTTTATTTCAAGACATAGAAAAAAAATATTTTCTAAATATTTATTTAGTATTTCATCTAATTTTTGGTTAATTTCATTTAAATTATGTAATCAAATATTTTTATATCTACATGAGTTAACTGTTTAAAAAAAGCAATTTAAAGGACTGGAATTTTGTCTCAACTCTTGCAAAATCCCTCATAAAGCCTTCTGGAATTTTATTTTAAAGGAAGGATACAAGAGAACTTCAAAAAAAAAAGTCACTGGGAAAATGGGAGAGACAATATGAAACATCTACAAGCAATAATCTTTTAAGAGATTGTTTATTTTCCACAAAGCTTTACACATTTATGATTACATTCAAAGGTTTTCGCAGTATTGTATAGAAACAACACAATTTGATATTTATTGATTAGGAGATTAAATAGAATAGTCAATGTGTTTTTCTAAAAAAAATAATAATACTGTTATAAAACTTAGTCCAACAAGAAATATTTGACAGATCTTTGCCTTAAAAGTATAAATAAAACACACACACACATGCTGATTGGTAAACAAAAAATTTCAGTTGGAATTAAATATCACAAATAATTATAAAACATATATGGCATAATTCATGAGATTTGTATTTATAGTTGTAATGTCTATATGTATCATTAACTTATAAACACTTTTTCAGTAGCTATATAAGATTCCTATGTATTCCATGGTCAGATGGGAAAGTGCACTTTTTGACTTCTCACATTTGAATTTTGTGCTTTCTGAAATTTAAAATATCTATATTTAGAGTTTTAACTTATTGCTGTAGGTCTTTTCCTTCTTTGGAACAGAATTTAAAAGAATAAGACAAAGTTTTGAATTTTAAAGAGTCCAGTCATTCACAATGAAAAAAGTGGCTAATGCTATTTTATCATCTGACCATAGATTTTTTTTATTTTAAAATTGCATTACATTTGCATGCAAGATATAAAGCTAACTAGGACAAATTTTCACACAATTATAATTATGTGTTCAACTGTAGGTTTTTTCCAAGAAATAAAATATTTAAAAACAGTTAATAAAAATATATACAAAATGGGTGAACGAATTTTCCCAGTTGCGATACTTTTAACAAACACTACATAAAATATAAAAGATGAAACAAAGTGTACAGTAAAACTCGCTTTTACCTAAAGCATCAAAAAACTTAAATCCTCATAGAAATCATTAACAAGAGTTGATAATAGATCTTAATCTTATTCCTTGACTTTCAGAAACAGTATTTATTTTATTATGCATTTTTTTTTTAATACATAGGGTAAGTGCTCCAGTAGTCGGCCACAATGACATAAAACTCCTCATAAATAGTACATTTTTAATTCAAAATCAGATATAACACATTCACACATTCACGTACCTATCCTCAATCATCAACCAGTGGCAGTTAAGTTTTGGGTACTTTTTTTGAATTAGTAATGAGTCATTTAATTTTGAATGGTGTGCCCGTCATTCAAGATTGAGATTCTGCTTATTTTTCAGCTAAGATGATTCTGTGGCCGACTACTGGAGCATTTACTAGTGTTGACAACAGCTTGGATTTTAGCATTTTTTTTTTTTTAATTTCTGAAACAAGTAGGTGATTCACTATCAGAAAGGTTCATTTTAAAGTTTTACCTTGTTTTTGTTGCGGCATTGATAGCTGAAAGTTCTAGGTTAGCCAAGATCAACAAAAAATCTCTTAAATAGCCGACTACTGGTGCTTTTACCCTATGTATTGGGTGAATTACGTACGGTAAAAGCACCAGTAGTCTCAATCACCACTTGTCTTAATTCATAATTAAAACATGTGGTGAAAAATAAAAAAAAATTTAGATTTTATTTTTCATGTTTGCCTTATTAAAGCTTCTCATAGAATAAAGTCAATTATTAAATTTAACTGATTGCATATAATTGTCTGTTTTGCTATAAACTGCACGGAATCTAACAAATCGTAAGTTAAGCAAATAAAATCTTTAATGATATATATTATGCAAAAACAGATCGTCTTTTTTGAGCAATTGTGAAATACTTATGCTCACTCGACCAAAGTTGATGTTCCTTTGATTCACAGTTCGTGAATGCAAAATATTTAATTTGAATTTAAGGTATCAAAATTCAAATAAATCCTAGAGGCTGGATATATTTTTTTAAGTAGAAAATCATTTTTTTTCTTCCTAAAGAAAACTCAAGTTAAAATATTAAGGAAAAAACAATGGACTAGATGTTTACTTAAAAATACAATTTCTCAAAACATATCGGTACCCGTTTCATAATCAACTGTATAATATTGAATAAATATAAGATCAACCACAAAAGACCATTTTATTATAAAAAAGAAAATTGACTAGATGTTTACTTTCAGAATGAAAACTTATAATGCATCAGCACATAGAAATAAAGAAAAATCATCTCAAAAATTTCATAATAAATACATCTGCAATAAAATCACATTATACTTTAAATTAAAACATACTAAAAGTATAATGACTGGACACAAAATATATGATTCATATTGGGACAAAAACATGATGATGATTTATACTTTAATTTTCAACAATAATATATAATAATAATAATTAAAACATTAATGCATGTATAATGTTTTCAAAAACATCATATCACATAATCTATCACATTTAAAACAAAACGTCTAACAAATCTATATAAACTTTTAAGAGATCATAACACACATTAGTATTTAATTCACTCTATATACAGATATATTCTTCGGCATCAACTTAAACAAATCATTATTATGTACATATTTATATATACAATTAAAATGAATTTCGCACCAAAAAATATACATTTCAAGTGTAAATATAATCAATATTAATATGGTAAAGTAAATTAAGCTAAATTATAGCTAATAAAAATAGAGAAAGTGCTGCAAACTTTACTTGATTGGGTAGAATATTCAAAGCTCCAACAAAAAAGTAAAATGATGGAAAGTTTGTGTTGCTTAGTAGATAAAAGTTAGAACATTGCTCCAAGAACCCATTAAGTCTACCCAAAGTTATGTGCATGCTTCATAATAGCTTTGATATATTTCTACTTAATTTGCAGTAAATGACAAACATTATTTAGCACCAGCAACTTTTCTATATTTTTAAGAATAACTTGGTAAATTATAAAATCATGCAACATATAATTATATATTACGAATACCCTTTTAAAGAGGCAGTCGGCTTTTTAAGAATCATCATTAAGATCTTTAAAAAGTAAACAAAAGTGGAATGTTCTAAATTAATACCAAACAGAAAAAAGCATATCAGGGTTAGTACAAATGATTCCTTCATTTTCGATACAATACACATCTAAAAGTATTGTACATAGAATGATAAGGAATATAAGAAAATAATTTTACAATATGCCTGATGTTCAACTGTTCTTATGGTGCTTTGGGGAAATATTATACCCTGTATAATCGGAGGAGGTGGCCGGAAGGGAAATTAATTTCCGCTCTCCGCACTTTTCCTCTGGTGGTTGTCATAGTTACGACGCTATGGACTTTTCTCCCTTTTAGCATTAGCAACAATGGTTAAATGCAAATGATTGAAATAGTTTTGTGCGTAAACTATTATTCAATCAACGTTGAAAGAATACTTTTTGAAGTATTTATATAACAAACACTCATGATGGCAGATCTTGCTAAAATAAACTATTTAGCACTAGATTTGTTGGAAAACATTTAGAAATAACCGAGATGCAAGGACATAAATAAAAGCGTAAGCCTTATTCGATAAACATAAAATAAATGAAATGCCTCAACAGCAGTGTATGAAAAAAAGAGTGAAACTTGTCTTTCGTGCGGTTTCCATAGAGAGGATGCAAAATTTCTAAAATTGATAAGCCTATTTTAAAGTAACCAAGTATAATAACCTTGTTTATGTATTCCCAATAGAGGTGAGTTTAGGCTCAATTTTTGAGAGCCCGAGACTGAATGACATTGTCTCGGGTCACAATCTGAGTCTACCTGAGACTGAGTGACACCTTCTTGTATCAAAAAC
Organism: Uloborus plumipes; assembly: GCA_038373865.1. Lineage (NCBI taxonomy): Eukaryota > Metazoa > Arthropoda > Arachnida > Araneae > Uloboridae > Uloborus > Uloborus plumipes. The sequence goes on along the minus strand of JAXGGA010004646.1, from coordinate 52,505 downwards.
CGAGCCCACTTCAGTCTGACAAAATTTAATGAAATGTTAGTTTCAGCTGTTGTTTTACATCAATTAAATATAGGTACTTTTTTGCAATTGGTTCAAAATGTTCTTATTTTATTTTTTTATATCTCTTTGTTAATGAAGAATATTTTGTTAAATATTCTTCATTAACAGAAGTTCGCAAGTATTCTCAAAATGTTCCACATCAAATTTATCACTGTATGACATATTTCAATAATAATCTAAAACAAACATATTATAAATAAATGTTAATTTATTTTATATTTTTATTTTTGCTAAGTTTTCACGTTGATTGAACTGATTTAAATGTTTGTTTTTTTTTCTCACAGCATAATAATATTTATTGACTTAGAATTTGTACCAACATTGACAATTAGAATATCTTGGCTTGAGCCTGAGCCCTATTTTTGGTTCAAGAGCCCGAACCCATCTCATCTCTAATTCCTACTACCTAAAGTGTTGAAAGAACTTAAGGACAACATCCATGAGGCAGAACCAGGATCATACTGAACGCTACCAGGGCGTAACACACAAAAAAAAGGAAGGACCGCTATTCTTGTTTTGTTGTCATTTAAAAAAATACTGAACTCGAAATTATCACCTGTTAATACAGTTCCAAATATTGATAAGTTCGTGGTTTTTTCCACATATTCCTCATAGTTGTATGTGCAATACTTTTGGATACATAGTGTTTCGAAAACAAATGAATCAATGGTAGTAATCCTGTATATATATATAAATAGATATAGTGCACTGTGTGAAAATGGTGACTTATCTATATTCGCCACTATTGTCTCTGGTGAATGATAACATAAATCAATGTCAAAATCTCTTTTCATAAGTATATGTTTAACCTACATAATTTAAATCACAAAGTTTTAAAATGTAGAATTGTGGAGTAAAATCACGATTTAAAATAAATAATCATGTAACAGTTTACTTATTTAAATGAAAAAAAATTACTTAAAAATTTTAAAGAGTATACAGATACATTATAAACACAAACAGACAAAGACTCACAAACCCTGTTAATAAATAAACAGGAAATTTTAAGTATAAAAATAGGAAAGTTCACATTGCTTTAAGAAATGTGACAAAATAATATTGAATTCAATTGAAAAGAAAGCTGCATATAATCTAACAGTAGCACTGTGCACAAGATCAGGCTGGAAATTTAACACAAATCTGGAGCTTCTTGTAAAGTTTTTTTGATACGCAACAAAATATTAGTGTACCAAGAATCCAAGCGGGATATGGAATCATATTCTTTAACGGCATCGGTGAATCCATCAATATCTTGCTCTTCCAATTTCTCTATGAGAGTCTAAATGAAGTATAATATATGTAAATCTTTGAAAAAAACCAGGAATCCAGTAGTTTAAATTTAAAACTTTCCAATACAAAAAATGTATATTTAAACCACTTGCTATAAAATTATAGAATTTTTGCAGGTGCATACATACAAACAGAAATACTCTGCTACGGTTTTTTTTTAAGTGATAAAATACTCCTTCATATTTTCTGGAGGAGCAAAAAATATAAAGAAGTAATAATGATTATACCAGTGATGACTTTTGGAGAGCAAAACTTGTTAAGGGCTGAGAAGGAGAGATGTGTAATAATTTATTTTCATCTTTAGAATGTTTAGAATTTTGTATTGTAAAAACTTAAAACCATTCTAATTAAATACTTTAAAAATTCCAACTGCTTCCCTCCTCTTCCCTTCTATATTTTTTACCATGCTAGTTTTTAAAATTTAAAGTACAAAATGCCTTGTAAAGGCGTTAAAATATCTGTACAACACATTAGTCCGATGACATAGATTTTAGGTACTGCTGCAATTAGCCCAAAAATTACTTGAAGTTTTATCCTCAAGCATTATTAATGTACACAGCTTGCACAGCCTTAAATATTTCAACCAAGGTTTTGTCTCAAAGAAAAATAGGGGATTCACAACAAATTAAAGAAAAAACGTGCAACATAACATATAAAAATAAAACATGTTTACAAGGAGAAAAGATTCAGTTGCATGGATCAAAAAAATATGAAATTGCTAATCAAAATCTGCAATTTCTTTTCATGCAAAAAGTTTTTTAAAAGGAAAATTTCATGTAGTAAAAAAGGAAATTTAAAGTTCATACCAGAACAAATTTGCATTCCCGAGAGTCATGAAAAGAAGGACAGATTTCTTCATACTTCTTAATAGCATGCTGCAAGAAAAATATTAAAAGTCAGAATTGGCAATTTACAATGATGAAAAAATGAAACGATATTTCATAAAAAATTTGAAGTCAATGGATCTGCAACGAATTTATTTGTAAAATTCACTAAAAAATAGTTAACTGACACTCACAAACAATATTTTTTGAAAAAAGTTTGCTGTGGTAATGTTCTTTAGTGCAATTAGTGTACACTAAGGAACACTACCACGTAGTAGTGTTTGAGTAAACTCAGGCACTGATCCATAGGGAGGGTTAGGACTTCTCTTTTACATGACCAAATGGAACCAAAAACTGCGTTTTGGGGACTTGTATTTTAAAAAAATCATCTCAACCCCTCTTTATACCCAAATATTAAACTTATGACCCCCTTCCTAATAATGACTCCCTCCAAAAAAACAAGAAGTTGGATGTGCCCTTGAGGTCCATAAACTTTGCGGTAGATGGCACATTTTTGAAAAATCTTTTACAAGCTATTTCCATGTTTTCCCTAACTTTTTTAAACTATTCTGACCTTTTTACATTGTAAGAAATAAGACAGGGCTGTAGCCCCTTCTGAAATTATCAAAAAATTTTTTTTAATATTTTAACTTTTACTTTTTCTTTCTGAAATCGTGACATGAGAAAATTTATTTATAGAACAAATTCAAAGGGAAAAAAAAATAAATTCCTTCTTTTTTTTCTTTGACATGACAGTTTTACTATTTGTCACTTTTATATCTTTCTTATAATTAAATTTTTTTCATTGTTATTGCAAATTTGTTTCAGAAAAACTGCTTGTTCATTCATCTGATTCTGTTCAATACATTTTTTTAAGTTTAACAAAGTGAATGTAAATATATAAATGCCTGTTTTTTAAAAGTTATTGCTAACAAAATATAAATGAATTTTTCTAGTTCCTTTACCTGAGCATTTAAAATATCAACACATAAATGCAAAAGCGCAGCACAGAAGTAGTATTCTTTGGCACTATACTTCATCAAAGGACTTGCAAGAGATGCTTCTCCAACCTTAAATTCAAAAAGTTCATTAAAAATACATTTTGCTCACAATAGTTATTTACACTTAATGTGATCACTTAGGGATAGTGATTTTGATAACAAAAACCAGTGGATGACAATAAACAAATCACAAAATTAGAAGAATTTACCAATTCAAGCACACACATAATGAGTATCAAAACAAATGAAAAAAAAACTTCTTACATGTACCTACTGAAAGGGCGTATTTAATGGGGATTCTAAAAGGACCCAGGACTTTCCCAAGTAAATATAAAACAACTCATTGTGAAAAAGAAGTCATAATATTTCCAAAATAATGTTGAAACATTATGGAAACTCTTTTAGCTGAATTGAAGAGGAATGCTTCAGTTAAGTTTTTTGTTTCATTTAAGTATGGCAAAAGGAAGCACACAATAGTCACACTTATTAGTCAATTATTTCACAATAAAGTAACAATTTAAAAGTGTTCTTGAGTCATCAGAGAAAACATTTTTACATGAATAACTATTACTTAAATGCTTATTGAGCACCTGATGATAACACACAAAAAAAAAAAAAAAAGAGTTGAAATTATTATCTAAAAATTTTACCTGTTCATAAATGTTAATAGCCTTTTCATATTGCTCTAGTTGAGCAGCGTATTTTGCGACGCTCAACATGCATTTGTTGGCAGAGCTGCAAATATAACATAGAAGAACTAATCAATACAATTATTTCAATCAACATAATCTAAATGTATGACCAGCTAATGCTGTAGCACTTTAAAATGTCATATTAACTGTAGAAAAAAAAAACTATTGAGCATCAGTTGATAAATCAAGACTTTTTAGGGTTATCTTTACAATGAGAGGGGGGAGGAGCAGGGCTTATGCAAGAGGATACAAGTGCACCCCTGGCCTTTGGGGGGAGGGGTACATTTTCAGTGATTTTTTGGAAAATTATATATATTTTTTTTGTTGCTGTTTTTTTTTTTTTTTTTTTTTGCCAATTTTTTACTAAAAGAATATTTTAGTTTGTGTGCACACATCCCTCTTCGTAGAGTTTTGACGGTGCCATTCAAGAAGAGGAGAAGAGAGCTTTATAGATAAAGCCTCCCCTGCACCTGTTTTTTAGGCTAAGACATCTGCTTCACCTGTTTTGCTATCAGTGATGGGATTCAGTCGGAATGGTTCACTTGAACCGTTTCTTAAAAATTCTTGAAGCTCTGCATACTGGTTCTTAAAATTTCTGAAGTCCCACGAATCGCTATGCAAAGACAACAAATTATTTACATAATCAAAGCTTTACAATAACAAGAGAAAATTTTCAAAACATATATTATCAACATTAAAGGGACCCAGAAAGCCACAAATATCTTCAAACCATAACTGTAAGTTCTGCTCAAGCGGAAAGAAGTTTCAGCCTGATAAAAACAATTTGTTCAGATAAAAGAAATAGCTTGACTGTCAAAAATACTTCTAAAGTAATGATTATTAAATTAGTTGGAATACCACTAAAAGACTGGGACGTGGGGGCCTGTAGTAACAAAGTACTTATGCAATAAATCACATGGCAGATGAGGCTTGTGAAGAAGAAAGAAATTACAAGAAGCTACTAAACACCAAAATGTTCTTTGGAAGTTTTAAAACATTTTTTTTTTTTTTTTGTCGATTTGAATTAAATGAGCTTGAAATCGGATTATTTATTTTTAATGTAAATTTCATTATAACTTTCATCATTATTCCACACATAAAAAAAGCTCAAAAATTTTCAAGTGTACCAGTTCTTGAACAATTGGAATTCCATCACAGATTGCCATGCATTCTTGCAGGTGAAGAATTTTGTGATTGTAACTCTACAGGACTTTTTTCAATTGCACAAACAAAAAAAAAAGAAATAGAAAATAATGAATCAGTTATAATACCTATTTGATTCTTCACCCCTAAAATAATCTGCAGCTTGCTCATAATGGGTCATGGCCTGAAATTTACAGTAAAAAAAATAAGTATTTACTTAGTAAAGTGAGTCAATATTCATTTTTGTCAAACATTTCATGAAAAAATACAATTTGAACGAACTATAAGTAGCAAAACACACAAACATTTTGATGACAAAAAAAATATTAGTACGCCTTTTTTTCTACAAATGTAAAGGAGTAAGAGCCATAACTTTAAAGTGTCTTTGGATCATTGCTGCCCTTCAAACATCATTGTTTTTATTTCTATAGATTAATTTAGCCCTTTCGCTTGGGTAATATCTCTGTCACTAAATCTGTTTATTTCATTGTTTGTCTGTATTTTTTAATCCAACATTCAGTCACCAAGCTGCTAAAATACAGTTGAGCCTTGTTAAAATGAACCCTTCAAAGGACCTTTAAAATCAATTCCTTTTAACAGTTGTTCATCTTATCTATAAGGAAAGATATAACAAACAATTGGACAGGGATCACAAGTGTAGTTTGTCATAATAGTATTTCTTGCACTTTGTTGTTGTTCTTATGTAGGTCAGCCAAAAGGTATCCTCAAGCACCAGCAAAAAAGACATGAAAATTACATTAGACATAAAAACTCACATACATTATGATTGTTGAGTATTATAGGACTTCAGGCTAGTGTTTGTATTTATTTTTTTGGATAGAACTATTAGCAAATGTCCTTTGACGTAAAATCTTGATTTTTGAGAAGCTTATTATAATTTCAAAACTATTCGTTTATTGTCAAAGATTTTTCCAGTCCCAATTCCTTTTTTTTCCATGACGGAAGCAACTTTCTATGCAAATTATACTGGAATATTCGCAATACACAAACTTAAAGTTAAAGTTTACCTTTTCAATATCTGCTAACTCTGTTTCATATATCTCAGCAACAGTTATGTGATGCTTAGCAGCAACAGTAAAGCGACCCTAAAATTTTAAAAGAAACATCACACTAAACAAATAACAGCCAAAAGTCACCACATAATCAAAAATAGCTTAGTAAAATAAAAATTAGCAACATTTATTTCTTTATTATCATTTCCTCTTTCATTAGGGTTGCTACAATTGGTTTATTCATTTCTAAAATGCTATACATCCAAAAGCAGTGCACGTAGAACGATGAGCTTATATGAAAATAACCACAAAATCTTCAAGATTTGGAATTGTGTTAATCAGGTGGTGATACAAGTGCATTATTTTTAATATGGCCACAAAACATGGAAGGCGTTTTTTGTCTGTGTTACAATAGGTATGATATTAATCTGTTCTTTCAGTGCTTTAGAGGGACATTATCTCCTTTATGTACCACAGCATCGAAAAGCATAGAGGATCTATATTACAGTGTCAATGCCACATAATGACTTTACAAGGAGGACGCTGGATATTACCAGGACGTAGCACACAACACACAAGAAAAAAAAAAGCTTTTCTTATTTAGTAGTAATTCAAATAATACTTCACATGTATTACAACCTTAATTTCAAATCTCGATGAGTTAGTGATATTATTTTCACACATTCCTCATTGTTGTGCAAGTAATACGTTTTGGATATACAGCATTTCAAAAATAAAATAATCATTTGTAGTAACCCAGTATACTGTTTTATACTTTAGTGTACCATTTTACTATTATGAAATTTTTTTCTTGTGATATTAATAGCTTAATTTATTAATATCATTGTAATTGATTTATTAATATCATGTAATTAATAAATAATGTGGAACTTATCAAAACTTCTAATTAAAACACTAATCGTTGTTGACCGCATAATCTTGAAGAAAATAATTTGAAAATTTCAGTAACTCAAACAGATGTTGCTACGTCAACAAAATGACTACACAAGCTTTTAAGCAAGTATAATTAAGTCTGCTTGCTTAAAATAATTAAACTACAGTTGAATTAATCAAATTCAAAAAAAATTTTGATCATTATGCATTTTAACCATTGTTGACAGCCATGTGTGTCAAATTTGCAAAAAAATACAACAATGCAAGTAACCTAAGTGTGATATCACAGTCATGTATCAAACCATGTTTATCAAAACATACTGCAGGTCGATCAGAATAAGACACATATCACATGCATGGTCATTCGAAGTAGAAATTGTACGTCACATTTTCAAAGACCATCAAAATCATCTGAAAATTTAATAAACCACAAGCTAAAATTTATAAATATATATATATATGTTGTTTTTAATAAAGAGAATGTGTATTTTAGAGAAAAAAATCATTAGATGATTCATGCTTTTTGATTTATTGAACACTATATCAATGGGAAAAAAAAAATTTTAAGACTTAGCACTTTACGGTAAACTTCTGTTTTTCGGTGGCCTTGCACTTTCAAAACAAAAACTTGCTTGGGCGATGAAAATAACTTGAAATATCAGCAATGGATGTCGATAAATGCACCCATTTCAACTCAACAAGTGCAAAATCTATTTTTAGACATTCCCATTTTACCCCTTCCTGTCAAATGAACTCAAATCTTTCAAGGTCACTGAAAACGGACAAGTTGAGACCTGAACTTTTAATCTACACTACTTACACAGGTAAACGCGTGACCAGACAAATGAAATGAGATTTGAAAATATTCTTCTCTCTAATATGTTTTTGCTGTAAACTAGATTAATCTGTTTCAGTTAATCTGCTTGCATGATTTGCTGGTGTACATGCATAATTCGATGACAATAATAAGCAATCTTTTTATTAAACTTTTACACAAAAATGTCTTTACTTTATTATCATTTTTAGCTATAGTTTAAATACATGCAAGTGATATAGATTTCTTTGAAGCTATTGCTTACACTAGTATCTTTTTTTAAACTATTTTCGGGATAATCTACAAAATTCCCCTATCCCGGTTACTGTGACAACTTATTCCACTGATAATCGGAGTTTACTGTAGTACAGATTTCTTGAAATGATAGAAACTACTTTCTCTCAGGTTTAGTATGTATAGAGCAATTTAAGAACAAAATACTTATTTTATACTCACCATATCAGTATAAAATTCAATGGCTTTTGTTATACATTTGATTGCCTCTGAAAAGATTTGCAACAATAAGTAAGAAATGTTAAAACATGTAAATGCAAACACATGAGAAATGTATAAGTCCTGTTTAAGTTAAATCAATTTAAAACAATGAAGAGTTTCCAGTTTCTTTAAAGTTAAAAAATAATATATGAAAGCACTGCACTAGTTTTATTGTTTAGAATAAAAAAGCAACAAATGAAAAGTTTTACCACAGTTCACAGAAATTCCAATGTACTAGTCATAACACTGGAACTCATACCAATAGATTACTAAATAGAAGTAAAATCTTAAAACTAAGCAGTGGTACGAAACTAACTGGAAATACAGCTCCTTGAATATAAATGAAATTTAAAGAGACATACCATTAATTTTTTCCTGCAGTGAAATTGAAATAGTAGTATACTGCCGTGCTAAGCACAAAAGTCGTACCTGCACTTTTTAACAAAACTGATTTGCTGTCACCAGGTGGTTCTTTCTGATGTATTTTACCTAAATACGAAGTTTTGTGGTCATTTGAGGACGCGAGATATTTAAAAAAAAATGTTTGAAAAAGTATCATCTGGATCATATACATGGAGACGCAAAGCTTTAAACAGCAATATCTCAGTTTGAGATTGTCTGCAGATATCACTTTTGCGCTTAGCAAGGCAGTATAGCAAGGTCGTATCCAGAAAAAAATTTCGGGAGGGGCCCAGTTTCGCGCACATACATTTGCCCAAACACACATACATTTTTGTGTGTGTTATGAATCTAATTTCTTGCTGGCACAACACCCCCCCCCCTACACACACACACATGATGTTTGATGATGATGTGTGTGTGGTTTTTTTTTTTTTCCATTTCTTTACTATTTGTATTATTTTGTTGAACTGACCGTTATTGGTGGTAGTGGTATCAAGAGAGATATGCAATGAGAACTTTTTAAGTGAAGTAAAATATCCGTAATTTTAGGGGGTCATTGGGGGGGGGGGATTCTCCCCCGGGTAAATTTTTGAAAAAAGTTTTAAAATTCTGCACTTTGAGGTCTTACATGGGGCAATTAGAACTTCAAAAACATGTTGGAAAAGTAGGAAAACAACTATCTCATAAATTTTCTGCATTCTTTTGCAAATTAAGATTAATCAAAGCATAAAAAAATGTTTAGTTTAACAAATGATTAACATTAAGCGACAGAGAGGAAGGACAAGGGAGGAGAAAAGATTAACACATTATTACTTACTTACATCAGTTTTCCCTATAGTTACAGTAGTTTTTGATCAGTTCCCCAACTCACCAACAGACACAGCACTTAGTAGCATAAAATAACCAATAATATAAAACACATCAAAGAAACAGTGTGGTGTTTTAAAAAATAATTAACGAGAGAGTAACATTCTGGCCATTTAGTTAATTCATAGTTTAATTATTTGATAAGAAATAGGATTGAAGCACTTTTAAAGGAGTTTCAAAAAGGTATTTAATGATTTTCAAAGACTCTAGAACAGTTAAAATTCTTTAAAGCATTTCATTTGCACTTTCCAGTCTCTGACATTTTAATAGTTGATTGGATAGTTTTACGAAATTGTTAAAACTTTGAAAGACACATCTTCTAAAGATCAAAAATAGATATTAAAAAATACTTATAATGACAACTTCTTTTTCAATCACTAGTACTGCAGAAAACAAAAAAGAATATAGGTAGGGTAATTTTTTTTTTTTCGTGATTAACATATTAATAAAGGAATCAATTACAAAGTAACTTCTAAAATACTGAATTAGGTATTTAATTAATAGCCAGAAATGAAACAGTGAGTCAAAAAAAAATATTTTTGAAAATATACTACAAAAAATGTTGGAATATGATTTTTGCATTACGCAGAATCTTTTTTTTAATCAAGGAGCTGAGTTTCGTGCAACTTGATATCCACCTCCCCCCCCCCCCCCATTTGTGTTAGAAACTTTAAAATTCAAGGTTTACAGCAACATTTAACAAAGTTTTCAAGGTTTTTAAGCATTTGCAAATGGATTTTTTTTAAGTAACTTTTGCCTAAGATTGGCGAGCATTCAACAAAGTAGAGGGTCTGTGAACGTATCTGTTTTTGTGTGGTCTTGTTGATTGAAGACATGTTTAGCTATTAAAATCCTTCGAGGGTTACAAACGCTTACAAATGGGGACCAACAAAGTACCCTCTTAATTGAATCAGGGCGTTGAGAAGCAATCTCAGCCTAGTTTAAACTAGGGGCTCGGTGATCAGGGGGTAAAAATCTGAGTGGTGTAAGTTTTATAAGTTTTATGGGGGAGGGTAGCCGCGGATCAAACTGACAAGTGGCTTGCCTTGAGCCTAAATTGATTTAGGAAAGAGAGCTGGAAGTGCTAATGAGAGACTTGTTTTCAAGTATGTTTTGCAGCTAATAAGAATTTGAATTTTCTTTTTTTTTTTTTTTTTTTTATACTTTTTCAAATTTTTACTCGTTTAATAGTTAAAAGGAAAAAAAAACTTTTTTTTTGCAATTTTAAATTTTAAAAAAAAGGAAAACTTTCTTTTTCTGTTTTACATTATAAAACATTTCGGGTTTTGCCTCCCCCTCTGAATACGACCTTGCAGTATAGTAGAAGCCGACTATAATGAATACCTTAGAATGGGAGCTTTTGCACCATACAGGTTTTGGCATTACGTAGATCGTTTCAAGAGTCCTTGAAGCTAATATTTAGAATACATCTAAAAATTAGCACTTCAGCATAAGTTTCAACTGCAATTAGTATTATAGCACTGATTGTGCAATATAATATATATTGCAATCCATAAATAAACAAATAGGTTTTACAATCAAACGCAAGTGATTATCCTGCATTTCTATTAGCTTCATGGTTTGCATACCTGAGAGATCTGGTCCTTTGTTGACTGTCAATAGTAATTTTCATTTAAAAGCTTTGAAATAAGACGGAAAGATGAAAAACTGTTTCAAAATTTAATTTACCTAAGAATTCTTATGTTTGCAAGGAAGAACACACCGCTTTGTTGTAACTACAAAACTTTGTTTACTTAAAGTTATGCGTGTAATATGAACGCCTCCTAAATACTTAATGCCTAGCACATTTGCTTTGCTACGGTCATCGTTGGTTCCACTTTAAGCGCCACCTTGCGGCAATCCGATAATGCCGTTGTTATTTTTTGATTGTTTAATTTTTAAATTTAAACTCAGAAATGAACCAATCGTTAATTTCTCAAAGAACTGCGGTAGATGGCAGTGCTTTGTGAACTAAGAGTATTTTGCAGCTATTGGCGATGGATCCAAGCAATATTCGAATTAAATTTTTTGATTTGTTGATTTTTGAATTTAAATTTAGAAATGAACCAATCATTAATTTATCTTTCTCGAAGAACTCCGGTAGATGGCAGTGTATCGTGAACCAAGGACAAAATTTTGCTCTGAGCTAAAAACCAGAAAGTTGCAGGCATTTAGTATTTAGGAGGCGTTGGCAATACGGACCGCATTATAAAAGTACCAGTTCTGCATGAAAAGCAATGACACATAATTTTTTCTGAGGTACGTGCATATTGCAGCATGCCAGGTATGGTTGCACCAGATCTGAAGGGAAGACAACTTTAAATTTTGTTTCCCATAATTGTAATCAAACAATATCATTACTTAAGTAGACTTCTGTTTTTCGGTTTGATTCAAGCTTTAAAATGCAGTATTCTATCGAAAAATGTACTGTTAAAATTCTGTGCAGTATTTGAAGAACTTCAGAGGCATTTCGAACAAAAACAGTATCCAGAGGCTGAAGTTTTCCTTTGTTTTGGGCTTGTCAATCGAAATTAAACATATTACTAAGTATCTCTTTTGCAATTGTATCTATAACTGACTCTTAATAAGTAAAACAGAAATTTTGTTAAAAACAAGAGAGGGGGTTAAATATGAAAATATAAAAAACTATCTTACCATGTGCATCTGTCTTTTTGTAGCAGTTTCCAGCATCAATTAAACAAGATGCTGCATCATGTACATTATCCATTTTCAATCTTAAATTTGCTGCTTCATTGAATGCACTTCCAGCAGCTAAATGCGTTTTAAAAGTTGTTAAGTACTATTTTTATCACATATAATAAGCATATAAAATAAAAAGCAATAATATAATGGTGTGATAGAAATTAACTTAATACTAAAGTGGAAATGAAGACTAATAATTTAAACTACAACTTTGCACTCAAAACAAGACACTGATCTGCTTTTGTACTAAAAAAATACGAAAGGAAGAAAAAACAGAAAGCGAAACAAGGATGAATAAAACACATTTGAGTACCTTATCCACTAATAAAACATTTGTTAAGCACTTTTATTTCTTATTGCTAAGATGCATTCAAATGTTAAACAAAGGAAGGAATAAATTAAAGACAACTTTACCACTCCATTTCTTTGCTATTTTAAACATATTTGCAGCTCTTGCATACATTTCACATGCTTCTTCCACTTTTGAAGATGACCTAAAGCAATTTAAAATTATTAACAAACCATTTTAGTGTACTAATAGAATGAAAGCGATATTTACTTAATATGGTTATACTATCCTTTTACTTATTTTTTCAACACGCAAAAAGAAAAATCATTAATTTACATAAAAAAGTGAAGCTAGAATTAGATTAGAACGTGATGGCCACAATTTTTTTGACAAGTGAAACTAATTCGTTCTGTCTGGCCTAGTGTGTAAGGCTGCTGTCTTTCATTAAGACAAATAATGATCAACCCTGGCATGGATAATGAGAATGAACTCAAACAGTTTTCACACAAAATTCTAGAGCAATATTGAGATGTAGCAGCAAAATAACTCAAAAGCTGCAAAATGAGCCCAGGCAAGAGACATCTACTTAAACATCTTCTTAACTTTTCTACCATACAAAATTTAAAACCTTTTGATCAGACTTGAGATTGATCAGTTCATAATTAGCATAAAAATCATGTAGAGTCTTCATTCAGTGAGTATTTTAAAATAGTTTTCATATAATATGGGCGTATGTACTGTGTGATACTTAAGTTCTCTTTCAGAAAACGAAACATTTTAATCTGATTTTAAAACTTGTGTCCAACATTTTAGAATAAAAACACGAAGACTCGAATGCATTAATAAAAATTACATGAGTGAAGACTACTTATAGATAAAAATATTATATTGAAACAGTGGTCTGACCGAAAGAGGCCTCCGAGAAAACCCTGTGCTGATTTCAATTTCTTTTCCGCATCAGCAACAAGCTGCATTGCTTTCTGTTCATTGTCTGCCATTTTTAGATGATTTTAAAACTATTTATTTTAATTTCAAACAACTTTTCAGTGATCGAGGAATAAAAACAGACGACCGCAATGAAAACAGAAAGACATTTGCTGGTGTTGCCATACGTCTTAAACTTTGAATGCTGAGTTAGGAAAAACGCAAAAACTTTCTGAAAACCCGAAGTTCCTTTTTTTCTTCAAATAAAATGATAGATAAAGACAAATTTTGTTGGAAAGTTGCATAAACTTCAAAACTTTAAGAGAATATAGAGTATTCCTTTCCCCCTCCACAAGCAGTTTATTTGACGTTTTTTGCAGAATACCTGAAAACTGGCAACGCTTGGAAAATCCTTAGTCTACTCGCCGAGCTTAAGTCATCGTTATGTACTATTTATTTTTAGTTTATAGCCCATAATTTGGATATTTTGTTGATTTTCTTGATGGCTGATGCCTCTGATACTTATTCCGCTTACTGAAAACCTGTGTATTAACTGTAATATCAAATGTCGGTGCTGAAAAGCGTCCGGTCCAATGAATATGTGTCCGTCAAATAAGCGTAAACTACCGCCAGAATTATGTTTGAAAGGACAAGTGTTTTTCATCTGTTCGAACTATCAAAGTATCGAAATAGTGAAAGATAAAATCTCTTTGCTTGGTGGTAAGGTTGATGTGTTTTTAACTAAGAATGTAACCACCGTGCTTGTTGAAGATACTCATCTGTGTGCGCCCCAGTTAATACCAAATGATCTGACATTAAATACCGCGTATGCACCCAACGCTGTAATTTTATCGAATTTCCAGTATCAAAGTGGCTTTTCAAACTTGCCTTCTACGTCGAGGGGCTTCAATTTGCTTGCATCAAGCCCGGCCAACTCCCCGTACCGAATCATAGGGTATGCCAGACAATGTGGTATCCAAGTGCTCGGAATTTACCATTTTTTAGCTCTCATTGACCAGCAGGTGAAATCAGTGATCTATCTCAAGAAAAAGACTCTCGATAACGTGTCGAATTTGAGCGGCTGTTTCATCAAATTTGAAAGTTGCTTAAAAAAGTACAGACCATGTTATAAAATGTTCAATAATGACCCCGAGCGTCTGATGCCTTTGAAAAACGCCAAGTTGCTTGTGAAGCCGGACACTTGCAATGTGATTTTGGAGAAACCCATTCCAACGAAGCAGCATTTCAACCACATGGACACTAATGACAGAAGGACTCACCGTGTCAACAACAACGACTGCAATGCGAATGCACCTGTGAAAGGTGCGGAAAAGAAAGCTCAAGCTGTGAATAAAGCAAAACCTAAAGAGGAGAACAACTACTGTGAGTGTTGTAAAGTCCATTTTAGCGACTTAAAACAACACATAAAAAGTGCTAAACACCAGAATTTTGTTTCTAATGAGAAAAATTACGAGAGTGTTCACAGCATTTTAAAGATGTTGCCATCAGCTCAGGAATTCATTGAAAAACATCAGACCCCTGAAATAAATGCAGCGGCTGTTTTCAGTAATAGCGAGAGATTGGTTCAGGACAATTCTCCTGAAACCGCATCTGCGATTGATTATTCCATTCCTCTGAATTTGCACATAAAAAAGACCCCCGATGACAATGCTGTATTACCTCTGAACTTGCACATTACCAAACAAGATGTTTCTATTCCAATGAATCTGCATGCGAAACAGATTGAAGAAGCTGCGATGCCGCTCAATCTGCATATAAAAAAGGAATTTGATCTCGAAAAAGATGAATTGATTAAAAAAGAAATTCCTGAGGCTGATGAAATGAATCCATTTTATCATAATGAAGCCACATCTGCCCAGCAGAAAGCTCTTCCTCTAAATGATGATTTGTTAGTTACAGTTAAACTAAACAACAAAGATGAAGTTATATCATCTGAGATGCCGAATGCTGATACTGCAAATCTAGATCCTTTATTTGACAAAACTAATACTGCAGCTTTAGCGCAGCTATGCTTGAAAAATTTTGATAGTTATTGGCTTGATAACATACCCTGTGAAATGGATGATCTGATGTTCGATGACAATATCTTTGACATTGATGACACAAAGTTAAAAGCTAGTAATGAACAGACAGATGGTTTGGGTTCCGTGATGCAAGATTCACCCTCAACCACCGAGATCCAGACTCCAGCGATGGTGTCTGGAATTTCAAATGTTTGCTTGAAATCTAGTACTAATACTTCATTATTTTTCAATGAAGAAATTTCTATTAAAAACGAGCCAGATCCCTTGTGCGAGGGCTACCAATCATCTTGTAAACCAGAAAACAGTGCAAAGTGCGCGTCTCCACCGAATCTCTCTGGGACTTACAACGAGGCACCAATTGATGTAAAGAAGATAAAAGTTGAAAAAGAGGACATTGATTTTAAGTCTTCAATGAGTACGTTTTACTCAGATAAAGCTCATATGGATGCAATTCCATCTTGCTCCACTTCAAAGCCACTCAAAATGGACGAACAGATGTTTTCCAGTGACAGCTCAGATGATGAAAATGGAAGTGTGTTGATAAGTAATGTTTTGAATAGAATAACTTATAGTGACGATGCAAAGGATAAAGATAGCTGCAATGAAGATTCTGATGATTCAAAGAAATCCATTGAAGTTGGTGATGTCCAGGATGAAGTTTGTGTAAGTGCAATTTTTAAGTGATATTTCAAAACTGATGTTATAACTTATTTATTTGCATGATTAATTGTGGCTGAATCTATGCTAAGCAGTATAAGCGATTTTAGAGAATGCACAAATTCATCAAAGGGATAAAATGAAATTAATTTTCCCATTAATTTTTTCTTAGTATTATTACAAGCACCACATACTCGCTTTCAATGTTCTAACATCCCATCTGCAACTAAATTTATACAAACAAAAAAAGTGGGCTACGAAGGTCTGTTTATTCCTTATGAGTTAATTTCACCATGTTTCTAATTAATAATGTTCATTATTACAATATTTGGGCAAAATAATACGTAGAATTTAGTATGCTGAAAAGGACATTTAAAATTTGCATTATGAAATTAATTCTGTATACTGCTGATTAATTTTAAGTGGTACTTAAACAAATGCAAATGTGACAACCAGCAACAGGCCTTGGGTGTAGCTAAGCTGGCCCTGGTCAATTTATCAGTTCCCAATAAAGATCAATAGCACTCTTAAAGCTATCTTACTTCCATGCTCATTACAGCCTTTTCCAGTTCGCTGTTCCAAGTTAGCCTGAAATTTGAAAAGCTTAAAGCAATGAATGCTTGTTCTGCTTTCCATGCAAAAATTTAACGTAGTAACATCTTTCATTTTGATAAATTTAAACATGTCCCCTCTAAAAAAAGATTATTAGAACTCTGGTGTGAAAAGTTGTGGCAGCCGCTTTTTATTTCACTCCAAAAGCTTTCTGCATCCAGCCCTTATTACTAAGAGGGAGATGTTAAAATTTACTTCTAGGTCTTTATGTCATCCAAAAATTTAATGAGCTGTTCAATTTTCTACAATAAGTTTTATTCAATATTACTTATAATCCCAGCTTTTTTTTTTTTTTTTGAAAATGTTTAAATGATAATTTTTAAAGTGTGTTGGAAATTAATTTTTTTATATTTTAACGGAATGCTGCAAAGTGGACCAACGTGCTCCTATGCGAAGGGTACATTGGATCACATTACACAAACAACTTCCGTTATAATTTCAATGATAAATATTACCTACTAACCAATATTGTAACTAGCTTATTTTCGTTTTTGTATAGAAATAAAAAACAAAGTTTTAAGATCTATATGACATATTAAATTGATTTTAATTAAAAAGCTGTATTTAATTGAAAGCAGCATTAAGTATTCATCATTAGTATATATTTTTTACGATCAAAAGAACAAATTATTTAATATTCATGAAAAAATTAATGCTAATTAAAGTTAGCGAAAGATGTGTTTTTCTGAGAGTATTATAATCTGCAGGGCCGGATTTAGCGTTTGAAGCGCTCCATGCGAAAGTAAAACATTGCGCCCCTATTGAAGTACAATATTAAGATACCTCCTACCCTCCAAATAATGATCTTCAAAATATTATTAAACAAACATGTAAAAAGAGGATTTTTTTTTTGTTGAAAATATTCCATTTTGGAAAACGATTAACAGAAGTTATACAAATAATTTTACAAATTTTTGATTCAGTAAACCATTTAATTATTAAGAAACAGCTAAACAAGTACCGAGTTGATAGTCATTTCATAAAACAGCGAGGGCTAACATAAGATTAGACTTAAAGAAAATAAAATTTCCTACAAAATGAGACCAAAATAAAGCTTCTAGGATCAGTAGTTTTGGTTTTACAGAAGCACATAAAACAGGAGAATTGTGTTTTATACGCAGAAATATGAATCATAACGGTTATCATTCAATCAGAAGTTTGGAGATTTTCTGGCGGAAATTTTTCAAAATTTGCTAAAATTACGTTTATTGAGCTCAATCAAAAATTTGCTCAATAGACATAATTTTAGCAAATTTTTGGTGCTCTTTGGGAGGGCAGGTTTGAAGACTCTCTTCGGAATTTTTACGTAATGGAAGAATAAAAACAAGGTTGTAGGTTGTCATGTCTTCAATGACTTTTTAAGAAATGGATTCAAAGATTCTCCCATGGAAGTTTTCTGAAATTGAAGCACCAAAAATGCCGATTTGGATGATAATTGATGATGATAGGAAAAAATGGGTTTCGCGAATCATCCCCCTTCTCCGGATATTTTATAATTGGAGTCCAGGAAAAAACATCTTCGACGATTCGGAAGTTGTGCCCGAAAAACAAATTTTCTCTTGGAGAGGGACCAGGGGATCGAACGGAAATTTTTGAAATTGAAGTTTTACAAATACAAATCTAGGCCGGCCACCTTTGATAACCTTATTGAAAGGGATAGAATTCGGGAGCTCTTTCTCAAAAAATTTTAGAAATTTAAATTTAAAAACATATTTTTTGACAATGTTTGATAATATCAGAATGATGGGGCTAAGAGGTCTCTCTCAAAATATTTTGAACATGAAATTCTAAAAAAAAAAATTTTAGGTGATCATTAATAATATTGTGGAGTGGTTCCGTGGCCTTCCCCATTAATTTTTTCGAGAATGCAGGTCCCAAACCGTACTTTTACATGCTTTTCAATCATCCTGGCTCTTAGATCAAAATGGTCTAAGACCTGGCTTTACCTCCTTCTTACATTCTTTTATTTATTTTGGGGAGTGCCCATAAATGTCACTTTTTTTCAACATTTGTTACCTCTCTTGCGTATCACGCTGTTTTTCATAAGTATAATCTCACAACAAAAATGCTCGATGTCACACTTCTTGTTCCCCCTTCACTCTCCCACACCATTCCATGAAGCCCCCTCAAAGTGTAGCATCACTTTTGGACAACCCCTATATAAAAATATGATACGAGAAACCCTCTCCCAGCATGGGCGTTGCTGCCTGCTGAACATTGGGGGGTTGTTTAAAAAATTATTTTAAACATGTTTAACCTTTGTAAAGACCAATGAACATTGCAATTTTCAAATGAAGACCACAAGAAGTTATTTTCTGACCCGTCGGGGGACGAAAAAGTTGGGGTGGGGATATAAAATTGCCGACCCCTCATTAATTTCAAACGCATCTTAAATACAGAGAGAAAAGAATGCGTTATATAAGCTTCTTTTCTACTATATCGGAGAGTTGAGAATGTGTTCTTAATACTAAATATATTATTTACCCAGAAGAATAAGGGTACGGGGGGTTCTCCCCGGAAATTTTTTTAAATTTGTGGTCTTAAAAATGCATTTTAGGCGATATTTGGCACTGTTATGGGAGAAGAGGTTCGAAGGCTCTCTTCTGTACATTTTTCGATATCAAAAGGTTAAAAACTCAATTATTACCTCTGATTGTGATATGGAAAGGGGGGATCAGAGATTTTTTTCAAAATCGTAGCACTAAAAATGCAATTTTAGACTATCTTTGCTAATAATACGCAGACCAGGGATTTGAGTTCCCTCTTTTCCGAAAATCTTTTAAATTACAGTTTTAAAAATACATTCTAAATAATTTTTGGCAATAGTAGTTGAAGCGGTTCAGAGGCGCTTCTCTGGATATTTTTGGAAATTGAAATTTTAAAAACATAACTATAGTTAATATCTGATTGTTTTAGGAGAAGGGAGGTGCGGGGTTCTCCCTCGAAACGTTTTTTGAAATTGTAACTGTAAAAACCAGTTTCAGACGATCTGCTTTGATATTTGGGGAGGGGAGGTTTAGGGCCCACCCCGGAACTTTTCAAAATTGATGGGTCATCTTTGGTAACGTTAAGAGGACAGACAAATGTTCAAAATTGCTCGAAAACAGTAATTTTAGTTGACTTTCAGTGACGTTAGGGCAGGAATTTTCGGGAACTCTCCCTCGGAAATCAAAGCTTAAGCCCTTTAAAACGAAATATAGGACGATCTTAAATATTGTTGACAAGACAGAGGGAGACGGAGACAACTCCTTTCTTAATGAGAGATATCTTTATTCAAGCTGTGAAGCAGCAAAAAAATAAAAAAGTAAGGTTATGCTCCCACATTTCACATTTTATGCTCTCGTTACAGTATTGAAAATTCATGCAATTGAGACCTGTTCAAGATGCACACGGTTCAATGATCCTCATCACCCCTAAAACCACAAATTAGTGGTTTATAATTTCAAAACACATGAAAAACCACAAATATTTCTAATTTCTAAATATCTGAACTTTTTGTCCTATGTCCCTCCTTTCATAAATTCACATAAAATGTTGCATTAAATTGTTCCTTGAACTTCAAAATACTTTAGTGCAATTTTTTACTCTTTATTTTGTGAAATACTGTTTTTTAATTATAGTATTGTTATGATATTAAAATTCGCTACAAATTTAATCTTTTTAGGAAAATTTTATTTCAAAAAGTCTGCTTTACTTTTCATAAATAATTAAAATAAATGTAAAAAAGCTTTAAAGCAATAATAGTAATGCAGAGAAGAAAAAGTGACCTGTAGTATAAGTCATATTCAACCCATAGAGTATGAGTCGCATTAATGTATTTTCCCAAATTGTTAAAAAAATTGTGCTCAATCCAAAGTTTGGTCATTCTAGAACCAGTATTAGTAAGGATTCTAATCATGTAAAAAGTGAAGAAATTCTCATGTCCCAACATAGTAAAAAATGAATTGTTTTCCAAAATAGTGGGTCACAGTTGTGTTTGAGATCATATTCACAGAATAACTTAAATCATATTGAATCTTAACTAGTATAAGTTATCAAAGAACAATGTAAAAGCAAGAAATTTTAATTTGAAATGAATAACTCTTCTAAACTTTTTTAAATTGCATAATAATGATCATATAGGGTTGTCCACACATAATATCCCATTTTGAAAAGGTTTTGTAAAATTGAGCATGGTGACTAGAGGAAAGGAAGAGGTAAGATCTTGTTCACGTTTCACAACACAAGTACGTATTATCATCCTTTTGCAGTAAAAGTTGGTTTGTAAAATTGACTGTGATAAAGAGGGGGGGGGGGACAAAAACTCTGTCATCACTAATTTTTTTATTACAATTTACTTATGTTACTTAAAAAAATTCATGAAAATTTCTTTTTCATAAAAATAAAGAAAATGCACAAAAAAGATTTTACTTTTTCTTAAAATGGAGTCCCAAAAAATAAAACCTGAATCGACCCCTGCACTAAAGGTGGAAGTCAGTTATTAATTAATTTACATTTATGAACGACTCACCTTTAAGTTTTTAAAAATACAAAAACACTTTTGAAGTAAAGCTTCACCAAAAAACTTTTATGTAAAACCAGATTCAATGCAAATACATATGATTCTAATCACTTTTAATAGCAACAAAATTATGAAACACTATGCAGAAAAATTAAAGAAAATAGTGTTAGGAGCCAATCTGAAAATAATACTGTCTACTAGCTAGGATAAAAATCAAATGGGGCAGGAAGCTTAACCCAATCCTCACTTCATTCAGCCCCCCCCCCCTCTTTATTTTGCTTTTGTTTTATGAAGATGGAATCATATTCCATTTCATCCATTGATAAGAACTGTCCCCCGCCCCCCTAGTTGCTAATGCAAGGCATAGAAAATTCCTCTTCTGTCTAGTTGTTTTTGTTTTTTCTTTCACAGAAGGTATATCACACATAATCTATCATGTCCCCCCCCCCCCCTCAATTCACTCTTTGCTACACCTGCCCTGCAGCTGCATGTATTTTCTTTATTTCACATATTAGACAAAACAAATAGTACTATTTGTGCATACATATTATTTGGACTGCAACCTTCCACCATCTGTGGAGGGGGGATGAGTAGGATTACTTTTCCATTTATTAGATGGTAATCAAAGCTCTAAAAAAATGGCAAAAATTTTGAAATTAGGATTGTCCAAGAAAATTTTATAAGGATTAAAACAAAAAGTGATTTAAATCAATGATTTTTTTTTAAAAATCAATTGATTTAAATCATTTGATTTAATTCATTGACACCTTGTTAATTACAACTGCTACACATCATCAATAGCATATTTAAAAAGAGCTGTAAAATACACAGAAGAAAATAGTTTATTAAAGACACAATTGTATGCTAAAAAATACTTTTGCATATTTATCCTTTAGGAGCCGGTCGGTACACATGCGGTACTGTAACTATTTTTTCTTTAGAGGACGGGGTTGAGATTTTCACTTGAACCCTTTGGAGCCGGGGATTTTTTCAAGGTTTCATACGTCTGGTACGACAGTTTATACCTTCTCTTTTCAATGGAAAAGAAATCTGTGGTTCAACTGTTGTACTACCTGGGTCGAAAGAAAAATTTCTAAAAAACAGCCCGGTTCCAAAAGGTTAAGCTTCAATCTAATCGTGGGTCTTAAGTCAGAAAAGGAAACTAAAGGCGTCAAATTTGGCGCCTAGGTTGGGAAATCCAGGCATCAGATAAAAAATTTTGCAACCAACGACCACTGATTTCTAACACTTCTTGGAAGTAAATGACCTCACACAATCTTTATAGTAATAGGTTTGAAAAATAGTGTGACAAGGGAAATGGGAAAAGCAAGGTGAAGTGTGACATTTTGTGACAAAAAAGGGAGGGGGTTCTATTATGATGAAAGAAAGTATGACATCATTCATTGACAGCTTCCTTGTAGTGTGAATCACACATGAAATTAGTCTTGTGTAAAACCCTACCAACCATAAAAGAATTCTCAATTTTTGTCAAAATGACACCCATGTCACATTGATACATTAACAAGTATAGTAGCAGAAAAGGAAAAATATAATATTTTAAAATTGAAATAATCGGCAGAAAATTGTAAGGTATGGATTTAGCAAAAATTAAGAATTTGATTTTTGTACAAGTGTTATTGTATTCATAAAGCTAGGTTCGTCAAACTAGGCCCACTAGGAAAAAAACTTATTGTCCCAGTAAAGTCGATTTTTTCAGAATGTATTGCATGTTGAAAACAATTATGTACTTCGGACACAAACAAATTCTCATAACTTGATTGCTCAATACTATGTCCATTTGTCCAGAGTGTACTATTTTCCTTTTTGAACAATTTTGCTCTATCCTGTATCTTGAAACTATTTGAGGATTACTTTTTCGTTTTCAATATATGTAGAGTTTTATTTATTATATTCTATTGATTTATTTAATTCTTTTTAATTTTTAAAAGTTAAAACTGAATGTGAATTTTGTTATTATTTGTTTATAAATCAAAGTATGATAATATTCAATCAATTTCCACCTTTTTATTTTTTTTTTCTTTTCTTTTTTACATTGTTGAAACGAAATGCTTTGATAAATGTGTACAGGGAGTCTCTTTATGACAAAAGTTTACTGCAAGGTTGGCTTGTAAAAAACTAGATTACAATAATCACAAGAAATTAGCCAAAGACAGCTAACTTGTGCGGGTGCCCAGCACCAAATTCCTTAACCTGTAGCTGTACGTGAATAGTTGATGATTATTGTTTGACTGATTACACTGGTCGACAGTGGTTCACTAACAACAACCAAATTATTATTTTTATTACGTATTCATATAGTTATTTAAATACCTGCAAGTAAAAAAGTCCCACCACGTCTCAATTTTCCGTAATAAAAAAAATAATTTTTTACTATTTTTTATGATTTTCACACCAAAAGCCTATTTTTGGAGGGAAAAGGAGCAAAATATTGAATCCTAAATTTTTTTGGAGGTGAAGGGAGACTCAAACTCCGAAATCATGACCACCGATAACAAAAAGGGGGGACGAGGGGAGTGTATCCCCTCAAAATATGCAAAAAATCATGAAAAAGTATCTTTTTATTCTGGTTTCTTTAATATGACGTTTTAAATTTTTTTTCTGGTGTAAAATCAGAGTATAAGACCCCCTTCTATTATTCCTATGCCCAAAAAAATTTTCGCGCTGTAAAATAAAATTTAAAAAAAAAAAAGAAAAAAAAAGATCTTAAGACTGACACACGCTTCATCAGTATCACGCAGTATCAGAGGGGGCGGGGGGGGGAGGCTTTCGGCAAAAAGTGGAGAGTGATGGAGAGGAAAGGGGCTATATTTGGATTTTGGAGATAATTTTACATAAGAACCAGAAAGAATACGCAACCATTCTGAAGACCTGCGATGTGTCTCGTATTTAGCGTGCGACAGTCATAAAATCGGTTTTTAATTTTTTTTATTTTTTACAGCGCGAAAATTTTTTCGGACGTAGGAATCATAGGAGGGGGTCCTATCCTCTGATTTTACATCGAATTTTTTTTTAAAACGTCATTTAAAAAGAACAAGAATTAAAAGATCATTTTTGTTGATTTTTTGCTCATTTTTAGGGGGTACACCCCCCTAAGAACCCCTTCTTTGCTATTAGTGGTCATGATTTTAAACTTTAAGTCTCTCTTGAAACTTCAAAAAAAGTTTGGAGTTAATATTATGATTCTTTCGTCTTTAAAAATAGTGTGTTTTATCTGTTTTTTCAGTTATGTTCAGTACTTTTTAGAAATTCATAACAAAAAAACTGTACGTGTTGCAGCTTTTTTACTATTATTTTTGAATTCTACACTGCAAAATTAGTTAAAAACAGTTAATTTCATCTTTGTTAGGGAAAAAAAGTGAAAATTTGTCGACTAGTGTTATTAAATGTTTTTATGATAAATTAAACATTTATTTTAAAAAGATTTATAAGGTAACTTTATAGTAATTAATTTTAATACTGATCAAACTTTTATTTCCTACTTCTTATGTTAATGAATTTTAAAATACTTTGTTTTTATTCATGTTTTTATTTCATGCTGCTCCTTTTTCCTTTATCTTTGCACATTTTTCAAAATATTGCTCGCAAAATAAGTTTGTTGCATAGTGAAAATTACAATTGATATGCCAACAGCTGGCTTGAAGTCATAACTGTTGCTTTATTGTTTACACAAGAGAAATGTGACAAATTATGGAAAATTAGAGGTAGTAATAGATCTGCAGCTTCTTAGAGGGAGTTGTTTGTGCTGTATAAAATTATTTGCAAGCTTAAAACATTTTTTTTTTAATATTCTTTTTTTTTTCCAGGAGAGGAGTGTTAAAATTTGTTGTGCTAACTCATAATATATTATTATTCACCATCTAACTCATGTTGTTGAGAGGAAATGAGACTTATTAAAGTACACTGTAAAAAAAGATCCGTCAAATTTACCAAAAAAAAAACTGGCAGCCAGGATGCCAGTTTTCTTCCGTTTATTTTACAGAAATTTTCGTTTTTTTTTTAAAGAGACTCTCCGTTTTTTAACGGAATATCTCTGTAATTGCAACAGTTTGATTTCATCACTTTACGGAGAAAATCTGTTAAAGTGATGAAATCAAATTTTTCTAAGTAACATAAGTAAATTGTAATAAAAAATGAGTTAAAAAAATAGTTAAAAACTGTTGCAATTACCGAGATATTCCGTTAAAAAATGGAGAGTCTGTTAAAAAATTACGGAAGATTTCTGTAAAATAAACGAAAGAAAACTGGCATCCTGGCTGCCAGTTTTTTTCCGTAAATTTGACGGATTTTTTTTACAGTATACATCAGTAGTGCTTAGCCTACGGTCCGATGGCCACACCCAGCATGCAAAACTGAACTGTGTGGCCTGTGTTTTGTTCAATGTTACAAATTGAAAAGCATGAGGAGTGACAATGTCACAAATTTTGAGCCAAATATTCAGAATTTTTCTGGAAAAAATGCATTTAATAAAATCTACTTATATTAAAAACTGAGTATCTTTCTATCTATCTATGTCACGCTTCTTTCTCCTGAACGCCAATGAACTGAAAGTCGAACCAGGTACCGATAGATAGGTAATTTTTCAGGCTTCATTAGTTTCAATGTATATAATTATATGATTTTAATTAGCGAAGGTATCAATTAATAAGTAGTCAAGTTTAAAGCGATTCAGCCTAATAAATGATTAAATATGAAATCCATTGTTGCAAACCGTCGTTGCTATGAAACAGTAATAACAATGATAATGAGAATTTTGAATGAAGGCTTCTTAACTAAATCAAACACGAAACTCATAAGCGGGCCACTTACGTAGAATTTTTATCGCTAGCTACTTGTAATATTTTGAAACATTCATTTGTTGAAAAGCCATCTACTTATATTAAAAACTGAGTATCCATGTCTGCTTTTTTCCTTTGAGCGAGCTGAACTTACTGAAACTTTCCTCACCATCTTGAAGGCGCGAAGCCTCTCAATAATTCGAATGATTTTTCTATATAGGAAAAAAGTAAAGGCGTGAAGCGCCTGTTAGCGAGCCGCCTTGGCGGGTAGTAGTTTCTTGAAATTTTCCTCACTACTTTCAAGGCACGAAGTGCCCGTGCAACGCCGGGTCATGTGTGTGGTATGTCTTGAAATCTAATAAACATTAAATTATTCCAAATAATATAACATCAGAATGAGGTAAAAGTTAGAGAGGGGGCACGTTATGCATCAACATGCCGCAGGAAGCTAATCTAGCTGCCCTGGCAGCTAGTAAGCAATAAATAGTGAGAACAACTATTTTTGCTATTTTCTTTTAAGTTCCAGATTTTTCCATGCTGTTAAGAAAAGAATAAAAAAATTTTAAATTTTATATGTTCGGGTCTGCAAGAACAATTTTAATATTAGGTACGGCCCACGGGCAAAAAAAGGTTAGACACCACTGGTATACATAATTCTTTGTTTGAATATATGATCAATACTTAATATGCGTTACATGTACCAAGAAACAGCCAGTAAACTGAAATATAGATGAAATATAACTTGCAGCATCATATATTCGGTTTTTCCAAGCTGAGGTATAAACTTGAAACTACCACCCTTACCCATCTTTCTTCAAACTTTTATATTTAGTGCTACTAGCCATAATGCAGTTCGCTTTTATGCCAAGATTGTTGCCTTTAGCAGGTTAAATAAATTTGATGAGGATGTTTGTCAATCTATATCTATCTAAATCTGGGATTCTCAAAGTGGTCCACAAGGGTCCGCCGCAGTTTGCAAGGGGTCCACGAAAACAAAAAAATAAGTGGGGGTCCATGAGATACAAACGGGTCCACTAGCCTCAATCCTGTTTCAGTAAAATTGTACCAAATATTTAGGCGTTTTATAACTATTAGTGTCGTAGTACACCAAACAGTTTTACTTCGTACTTTCATATTGCCTAGTTATATCAAATAATAATAATACAAGATTATACAGGATAGGAAAATAAACTCCTCCAAGATAAATGTAAAAATTCTGTTTTAAAAATGTTTGGTATGAAGCTTTTCTCTCTCTCTCTTTTGAAAAAGAAAAGAACTTCTCTGCCTTCAATATCCATTGGCCTCTCTAGCACGACTGATTGTTTGAAAATAAGTCCTGTTTGATTCTGTTGATTTCTTGTTGTGATCGCATTATATTATGAACCAAGAAATAAGGAAAGAACAGTTTTTTGGCAAAACTTTGACAACATACATTAAATGTGAGACAATACTTAATGTTTTAATAGATTATTTTAACGAAGAAGCGATTCCTTTATCAAATATAATCTCAGCAGCAACAGATTGAGGCCCTGACCTGCCATACTTGTCCGTTATATATTGTCCATATTATCCCATATTGTAAACTACTTGCTGCCAAGGAAGCTACGTACTTTAAAACCAAGTTTGAAGATATTTCAACCATTGAAATACTTCAGTGGATTATCAATCTGTATGGTGACATTTTGAAGGATCTCATGTCATGTTACAAGAGCTGATAAGAATAAGCAACAATAAACAATTTTAGGTGCAGTTAGGAAATGGTATCAATATTTCTGGTCTCAGAAAGACATACCTATTATTTATCTAACCTTATCAAATATCGCAAGAAAATGTTTGATAGCTTTGTCAACCTCATAGTTTGTTGAAAGGGCTTTTAATACGGTCCCCATTCTTCTTATAAAAATAATAAACAAACTTTAAATCACTGCTTGGGGAGATTAAAGGTAATTATATAAATCTAAAGCTAAATATTAAAAATTAGCTATCAGTGCACAAAATTCACTCCTCATTTTAATAAATTTTGCTTACATTGGGCTGTTTTAGAAAGCCTACAATGAAACTTAACTTTCAGATCTGGTTTTCTGGAATGCTGTAGATAAATTGCTATAATGTGTGACAAATGTTGGATGGACCTCTAGGAAGGGGGTCCACGAGAAACCGGAAAACTCGGCTAGGGGTCCACGAAGCAAAAAAGTTTGCGATCTAAATAAATGTTACAGTCTGAAGTATACTGTTGATCAAGTACTTTTCCTGTTTATCATTGATTGACTTTTCTGTCAAATTGATCACAATGCATATTAATTCAATGTTGGAATAAAGTTGGGATTTTAATTAATCATTATTTTTCATTAAAATTACTCAAATACAAATGTAGTTTGAGATAATTGAAGTATTCTCTTTATTTTAATATTTTAACTGTCATTATAAAGCATAGGTTTAATTTCTTGTTTTTAATACTGACCTATACCAAATTTGATTTAACTCATGTATGTATTTGTATTTCAATTGTTTTTCCATCATATTATGCAAGTTTTTTGGTATTAATGTGTTATAACTTTTTAGAAAGTCTTTAAAAACATTCATTGCAAGTTTAGGGATGTTTATTAATAGAGTAAATTAGTCAATAACTGAAATTTTTAAAGTATCTTTTTGTCAAACTTATGGGGGTTGTAAAAAATGACGAACAAATAAATCAGCTGCAGCAGGATTTGGATCATATTACTAAATGGGCAGACAAGTGGGGTATGGCAGTTAATGTTGGGAAATGTCAAGTTTCGGTCATGGAAATAAGCATACAAGCTATTATTTACAGGGTTCAGTCATTAGTAGGGCAGATAATGTTATGGATCTAGGTGTCTTAATAAATCAGGATTTCAAGTTTAGTCAACAGTGCAGCATAGCTAGTAACAAAGCCAATAGGAGGCTTGGGTTTATTAATAGATCTATTTCAAACAAATCTAAGAAGGTTCTTCTGCTTCTATATAGAAGTTTGGTAAGACCTCATTTGGAGTATGCTGTTCAGTTTTGGTCTCCTTATCTGAATATTAATTTATTGGAGAGGGTACAAAGAAGGGCTACAAGGTTAGTAAATGGGTTTTCTAATTTAGACTATGATTCCAGACTTAGAATGCTTAATATGTATAGTCTTGAGCAAAGGAGAATCAGAGGGGCCATGATTCAGTTGTTTAAATTTATTAAAATGAATGATGTTATGGGGTTAGATTTTTGCACGGAAAGCAGGACAAGTGGTCATTGTTTTAAGCTGTTTAAATCTCGGGCTAACCTGGAAATTCGAAAAAATTACTATTTTAGCAGGGTAGTGGGAACTTGGAACAGCTTACCGGAAGAGGCGGTAAGGAGCAATGGAGTAGATGGCTTTAAAAAGGCCATTGATTGTCATTGGTGTCTTTAATTTGACTAGGACCAGCCCAGTTGGGCCCAGAGTCTGCTGCTGGTCGTCGCATTTAAATTTGTATTAAATTATCAAAAAAATCTGATTTTTTAAAAATTATTATTCTGCAGTCAAACTAGAACAGAATGTTTTAAACATTTCTGACATAAAGTATTAATTTTTTTAATTTTATGTTTCCTAGTTTTCCTTTCAAATTCTTTTTAGTGTTATTTCCTTTATCCGAAGTTCCTTTTATTATTCGCAAATATTTTTTTAAATCATTTATTATCGTTTTTATTTTGTTGAAATTCTTTATGTACTCAAATAGTTTTTTTACTTCCTTAGCCCAAGCCCAGTGATGCTGCAACAGCCATTGCAGCAACCAAGTTAAAGGCTTCTCCATCTAATGAGGAGTTACCTGAATCGAAAGCTCTTTCACCTTATAATGAACTGCCTAAATCAAAAGGTCAAGTAGCTCATGGTCTAATTTCCAAATCTAAAGATCATGAGTCTCATAATGCAATATCTGGGACAAATAACCGTACATCGCATGATTCAGCATCTAATTCAAAAGTTCACACACCATACAATCGGTTTTCTGAGGAAAAGGTTAATGTGACTTCTGGGGAGTTTGCTGGATCAAAACTTTATGCGCCTTATAAGCAGCTATCTCAATCAAAGACTGAAGCTCCTTTTGACCCAATGTCCAAGTCAGAAGAGCATGCGTCTTGTAGTCAATTAATAGAGTCGAAAAAGCATATGCCTACTGATAAGCCATCCAAGCCTAAATATCAGTTTGCTAGTAATGGAAAAAGTAAAGTTGAATCTGTGTATCAGTTTTCAGAAACAGACACTTATGGCTCTGAACATCAGCAACCCAAGTCAAAAAGTAAGATAGTTAGTGATCGGTTAATAGAACTGGAAAGAAGCACTTTTTATGATCCGATTTTAGGACCAAAAGTTGATACATCTTGTAGTGCACAGTCCAGGTCGAAAAGTCCAGTGTCGCTTAGTCAAGCATCTGAATCAAAAGATCAAGCATGTCATAAAGATTTGTCAAAATCAAAAGTGCAAACAGCTTTTAATCAGTCTGCCGAACCAAATATTTATGAATCTCATGTTCTGCCGCCAAAGTTAAAAGGGAATGCACCGTATGACCATCCATCTGATTATAGAAATCATGCTCCCTATAATCAAATTCCCGAAGCAAAAGTTCAATCGACGTACAATGCACCAATTGATCCAAAAGTACACTTACCTTACAATCAACTGCCTAAGTCTAGAATTAAATCCAGTTATGATCACTTTCCAGGGTCAAAAGTAAGTATGCCGTATATTACACAAGCTGATTCAAAACTTCTGGCATCTTGTGACCGACTGCAGAAACCTAAAGTTTGTGCAAGTCCTGAACAGCCAGTTGAGTTGAGAGCGTATCCACCGAGTGAGAAAGTTGAACCAAAAATGCACCCACATTATGATCATGCATCCAAGAAAGAAGCTCGAGCAACTTACTGCCAGCAAACTGAATCAAAACTACGAATAATTAAAGATCACATACCCACATCAAAAGCATCTCTTGATCTATCATGTGATGCAAGAGATTCTACATCATATGATCCATTGTCAAAACTAGAATCTAGAATACCTTATAATCATCAGTTTGAATCAAAAGTTTGTTCCACTTTTGATCCTTTATCTTCAGCCAAAGCCAAAATTTCTCGTAATCAATTGCCTGAGTATAAAAATCATCCCCCTTACACTATAGTACCTGCAGAAAAAATGGATATGTATGATGAATCAATCAACTCAGTAATTCATGCATCTTATAACCAAGTAGCAGAATCAAAAATTCAGCCTAACTTTTCTTTGCCAGTTGATATGAAAGTTCAAACACCTTATGACCACCTGCCCAAAGCGAAAGCTAAGTCTCTTTATAATCAGCTATCAGATTCCAAAAATTCTACTCCTTATGATCGGCATTCGAAATCAGTAGCTCAGCCAATTTATGATGAGCCTATAAAGTCGAAAATTCATGCGCCTTACCAACCATCTAATTTAAAAGCAATTTCACCTCATGGTAAGTTTGCCAAGGTTGCAATGCAAGAGTCTTATCAGGCATCTAATACTAAAGTTTGTGCACCGTACGATATGATGAATGATTCTAAATATTGTACACCACAAGAGCAGCAATTTAAAATAAGGCCCAAATCATCTTATGAGAAGTTCCCTATTTCCAATGCCCATTCTTCTTACGAGGTGCATCATTCTAAACACACGTCGTCGTATGATCAGCCATTTGAGTCAAAATTTCAATCATCCCTTGATCAGCTGCCCAGATCAAAACTTCATTCTTCTTTTGATCTACCAGTTAGATCAAAAGAATATGATCATTTTTCAGAGTCAAAAGATCGGGTACCTTTTGATCGGGAATTGAAAATACATCCACCATATGCGGGTGCTCAGGTATCAAATTCTTTTGACTATAAAATGACGTCACCAAATTTAATTGAACGATACAGAAATGTGCATCCTAAGAAGTCTATGAGTTACACTGTAGAAAATATGTCCAAGTCTTCTGTTTCTTCTTCGGAAAGTGCTGTTTCTCAGGTTGCGGAAACGGCTTCGCAATTAGTGTCACCTGTACTGAGCAGTTCTTCGTTTACAACGGAAACAACACCGCATATTATCTCACCGCACTTTAACTCACATGCCCCGACTTCAATTCCACCTTCAGAAGTTTTACCGGTTCATGAGAAAAGTGCTTCTCGTGCAGTCAAAACGGACTCAAATGCTGCTGCATCTTCGCGAATAAACTCCGGCACACCTGTATCCGCAGCTGCATCCAATGCAGCTGGTGTTTGCAATGCGAAAACAATCGCTCATAGAACAGAAACTGTTGCCCATGCTAAGGCGGAAGCTGCGGCTGCCGTGAAATCTGTTCATACAGAACAATCTTTAACCGCCTCACAGCCGACTGTCCCTGTTCGAACAGTCAATCCAGCAACCTCTGCGAACTCGTCTTCGAAGCCCAAAGCCTTTCCGAAAAAAGAGCGGGCGCTGAAATTTAAACCGCTTCCCCCGGATGAGAGAGTTATGTTACCGCAACAGAGCAACAGCTTTGCTGAAACTGCAACTGTACCTCCAATTTCGCTTAAAAGTAAAAAATTACGTCGTAAAAAATCTATGAAAAGACTAAGGAAATTGCCACCTTTGTGGTCGGTTAGTATTATGCCAGGAACTGGAGTGAGATTAAAATTTTCTTGCTCCCATCCTGAAGCTATTGAATCTGAAGACTGTGAATCAGATTTCTCTGATTAGTCTTTGTCGCCAACATTTTAAGTGTCTGTGTGTATTTAATTTGTATATTATCTGTAAATTATTATAGTTTCATCTTTAGGAATTATCATTGCCATTTTTGAGGTGGTTTTCTTATCTCTTGCATATAAACAAGCAGGAAATATTTTTAGTGTAGTATTTCCTTTCTCTCTCTAAACTTTGTAAAATGGGCAAAATTGAATATTTTTGTAAGTGGTGTTTTTTCAGCATTTTTGCTCATTAAGGAACGGTATCGCAAAAGAAAAATATATTTTACTGTCAGCATTTTGGAACAAATTAGTTTTTCATTGTAGGATATGAGGTTTTATAGTACTTTAGTAGTTTTATTTCTAGTAAGTCACTTCCATTTAGTAATTTTTGCTATTGGGGTTGTAGCTTTCTGAGCCAAATAGCACTGGAATGGAATTTGAAACCTTTTCCATTAATTCCCAGTTAATTGTCTAAGTTATTGCTTTATCTTAAGTATGAAAATGAATTCATGTGTACTTTAAAAGTGAAAGAAGTACTTCCACTTTGCGAATTAAATTAAATTTTATCCCTATAAATACAACTGTCATTCTATTTTTAAAATATTTTTTTCGAAATCTAGTCCAATTGATTGTATTTATACTTCTTTTAAGAGTTTATTTTAGCTAAAATTGTTAAGATTCTTTTAGTGTGCATGCTTCTATCTCAAGTGATAATTGTTCTCATTTGTTGTTTTCATACACAATTCTGTTTTAATTCCATTGTAATATTCTATTATCTTTTCATGTTTTAGTTTTTGAATATACATTCAGCAATCCACCGATGAGATCCTAGGACGTTTAAAACTTACGTTTTGGCTTTTCCATGAGTCATATATTTTTTTTTAATCATTAGTATGTGAGTTTATTGCACACATTAGAATGATCTATGTTGGCCAGTGGTGTTTTTTTTTTATTAATTTGTGTATGTATGTATATATATATATATATACACTGATGCTGTGTATGAATTATGTTTCAGCTACACAATAAAAATCCATGGTACATTACTTTTATTAAGAGTAAATTTTTAATGAACTTCAAAGAAATATATGTTCATGGAATAAACCTGTGAAGATTGAACTATGAAACGCAACATCTTAAAGTGTTCATTTGTTGTGAAATTATGTGAGTATCTTTTCTTCTGTTATTCTTCACACATATCCCAACAGGATAGTATGAGGTAGTTTGGGGATTTAAATCATTCAAGAACTAGTATGCTTGAAATTTTTGATATTGCAAATCACATAAATATAAAATATATTGCTTATTCATACTAACAGAGCCTTGATAAAAATGCAGATACAATTTTGTTTAATTGTAATTTTTATACAGCTAAAAATAACAAGTGTTTGCTATATTTTATACGCTAGTAATAGATATATGGGCCAATCCCTGAGAAATAGGACATAGACATCAAAATATGAAACTCACTTAATGATAACATGTTATATGTCATTTTATTCACAAGAAAACAGTTTCCTAATTCAAAGTGTAAAATATCCTAGTTTTTACTGTAAGCATGGTTTCAACGACCTTAAGTTACGGTTTCTCTAACCCATTTTTTCAGTTAAAAATTATCAAGTTTCCAGCCTAGACCCTGGCTACACCGGCTTCAATTTGGAAGATAACAAATTATAGTGCTTTAGTAAGAACCCCCTTTGACCTTTTCCAGCAATCAATTTCTTTCTAGGTTGTATTAGTTTTTAATTACAGGCAGGGAAAATTATCTAGCATCTTTGTAACGACCGTAACCGAAAACAAGTATTTGTTACTCTGTAACAATAACTATTTGAGGTAGAAGTTTGCCATTTAGGTTTGTTAGTGTACTCATTCATTCTAAAAACATGCACTAATATTTTTTTCAAAAAAACTTTTCGTTTTTGTGCTATGTTGGTTACGGGTGTTACATGTTTTAGGTCTAAATTCACAGTTCACGTCGGATCTTTGCCAAATTTGGTACATAAATCCACTGATGCATCTGAAAGTTACTTTGGGGGTATTCATCTCTTATAGCTTGGAAAAGCTCCTATAAAGGAGCTTTCCTACGATTAATACCGTTTATGTTAGTTCTTAGACAATGTGGCTTAGGGGTCATTTGATGTTCACCAGGAAACCATACAAAAGTGTAATAATGAAAAAAAAAAATTAAGTTATTTGCATTTGAAACATTGTAGTACAACATTTTGTTGGATTTATAAATTATTTACCCTCACCTCCTCGCTTTCGAATTATAAAGTCCTAAAGTCTGCCGAAATTGTAATAAAGTCACTAAATTTAGCGAGTTTCAGGTTATGATGGGAGACATCTTTTCGCATGCTTTGCTGATAGCTGTCCTATCACATGCAGATGGTAAAATAGTCGGCCTTCTATTTCCCCAGAAGCCTTTAAATTTGGAGCTTCACTGAAATTTAAGCCTTTAAAATTTATATCTCGATAAAGGGAGGCCGAGGGCAAATGATTTATGCAAAAAAAAATCTTAATGTGTGAGTATTTTAAAAATGTTTAATGAAACGAACACTTGTAGTTGAAGCAATAAGGTGCCCGTTACAATCAATACCATTTACGTAATAAGCGAATTTGTAGAAATTTTTCTAAGCAGAGTACTGAAGAAATACAGAGCTCAAGTCACAGATGATTATAAGGATTTAGTGGAGCTAAAATATCTGAAGAGAGACTGAGAGGTGTGGGTATTCTGGTGAAGTTTCATGGGAAAACGTAGCTCAAGGTGTTTGAAAGCTTCCAAAGTCTATAGTAATCAATTGAAGATTATATCTTATCAAATGAACTAACTGGAGAACCTTTCTGCTCATATGTCTATTATTTGACTTTATGTATGGCGGAAAAATGAATTAAAATAGCCGTTTACTCATTTTTAGCAACATACATATTGAAAATAGTCAGACGTGAAACCGTAACAGCTTTTGTAACAACCGTAACCGCAATAAAAAATTCATAAAAATTTATTTTTCAACAAAAAAGCTAAGTTCGTTGTATGATATCATTCCTTATTTATTTAGCAATTATTATAAAAATCCAGAAGATCATACGTGCAATAGATTCACAGAAAAGTGGCAGTGTTTGATAGCACTCAAAAAAACATGTCTTTTTTTTTTAAACGACCGTAACCACACATTTTCGAGATTTTTCTACAACTTCCACTAATACTTTCAAACTAAACGCTTGGTGATAATCATGTTGGGGGGGGGGGGGGCTTTATCATTCCCTGTTTTCATTAGAACTTTAACTGCATTTGTGAATAAAATATGAGCAGCTGAAGTTGTGCGAATGAAACGACTGTAACCATGGATTGGCCCATATCTAAAGTATCTTTCTAAAGTTCTGAAATTTAAGCAATTTTTTTTTTCATCTTGAAATATTTGCTTACTGCTATTTTTTAGTAAATTACTGATTCAGATTAGTAAAAACAAATGAGACTTAAATCCCTCAATTTTTAAACTAAATTCATCATGTTCTTTAAAATCTAACTACAATCCACTCCAAAATATTCCAAAAAAGAAATCACTAACGCTGAGAACTGAAAAATCCTCAATAGGAATAAGCGTACACCACACATTAAAAAATTCGTCAATCATATTAATAAAATATCTTCTGAAATGCTGTGGGTTTCTTCATTTGAGAAAATTTTCTTTAACTTCTTTAGAGTTTTGACTAGTGCTTAAAAATGTTGTTCAAAGTTTTTATTAACAAACACCATTGGTTGACACATTCAAATGAATCTATAAATATTAAAAATATTGGTTGTATTTTTAGCATGTTTCTTTCAATCAAGTTTATATTTGGGGTATCATAAGGTAACGTCATATTTTTCAAACAAATTTTCCAAAACTTTTTACTTTCAATGAAGAATGTAAATATTCTTATTATTAACATTTTTCGCCATCTAATGTGTAACTTTTCAATTTTGGATTGATAAAAATTGGTAGGTTTTAGACAAAACTATCTGGATATATATAACTTATTGCAATTGGAATTAATCAATAACAGATAGTGCAATGTCGGATGATGCAACCCACTACAATTTATTACTTTCTTCCAGGTCTTCTTTTAATCCATTTATGCCCAAGTTTTTTTTAACAATTTTTTTCAATTTTTATCTGCTTAAAACTCTTACTTGGAATGGTTTACATACATTTTAGGCGTAAAATAGATCGCCGTTGCCATATTTATTAAGTTATTTAACGTCCTGTTTATGGGACACTAGGCAGATATGTGCGCAAAATACGACCTTACTTGACTTTACTTTTGCAAAGTAACATTACAGAAGGCATCTGTGATCAATTTTAAGCAAATCATTTTAAAATAGTTTAATTTTATGAAAAATAAGTTCGCAAAAAACATTACTTTCTGTGGCTACCCATGCTGGATCGTTGCTTGACTGATTTGTCTGAAAATAGCTGTCAATAAATAAACTCTGATGTCCAACTAGTGGCTCTAACTGGTTTTCTCAAGAAGAAGGACTATTTAACTTGTGAAAAACAGCTTTAGTAAAATGATATACCCATTACAGGTTTTTGTATGCAGTAGCTAACATGCGTCCCGTTTTTAGGCTACTGGGCATAAGTGGGTTAAGCAGTGGCCCATTCCACGAAAAAGCGGCCATCTTGTTCCGCACATGACGCTCATGATTTCGTTAAAAAGTAATGATTTAAAGAGCAATGAGAGCAAAATGCTGTTGGACTCATGTCCCGGTGTGGGTTTTCGTAGGCAATAAATTTTGTTCATTAACTTTTAAAATTACTACTTTTTAACGAAATATATGAGCATCGTGTGCAGGACAAAATGGCAGCATTTTCATGGAATGGCCAAATGTGTTTCAGAACCACTTTCTCTGTTGATGATAGCTGGTAGCGAGCTCGCCCTACATTTCTCAGTCCAATTTCGTTTTACTGGGGTTGCTGTGTGACACGGAAACTTTAAACTTTAGCTCCAGACAGGTTGGTCCAAAACTGATTTTTATTAATCTTGGATTGAAAATTTGCACTGATATAACAAAAAATGTTGATAATAAGATCTATTTTCATAGTATCAAAGATAAAAACTTGTGAAAAGTTTAGGGTTTGGAAAAACATGATTTTCCGGTCCCGCTCTAACTTTTCTGGTTAAATTACTTTAATTTAAATGGGGAGTTTAAGATAAATAAAGGTGGTATAATGAAGTTAAGATCTGTTTTGTTATTGTATCCCTTGTTATATTTATTCTCATTTTAATGAGAATTTTCTTTAAAAAAATGCAAAATTTTCCTTTTAAAACACAATATGCTTATAATGTAGCAATTTGAGTACTATGTGTTGTCTTGAGCAGTATGAATTTGTATTTTAATGATGAATACAACAATGGTATTTTAGAAAGGAATTTATACATAGAATTGTTTTAATTTAACATTTGAAAGAATAGACTGCTTTGAATTCTATCACATGAAAACAAAACTGAGTTTTAATTTAAAAAAATTTTCAATACTAAAATTTTTACCCTTTTTATTTTTTGGAAAAAATGTTCAGTTTATTGATGTAAATAAATTTACTTAGTTGATGTGCATCAAAAACGGACAGTTCTCCTATAATTATTGAAGATCAAGTATGAAGTACTATCTTCCTTATGACTCCAAGTTCTTCATTCTTGTACATATACACTTGAAATATTTGTAATCCTGCCAAGTACTTTTTATATGTATTTATATATCGAAGCAGCGTTCTTGCCTTTGATAGACCTCCATTCTATTCTAATCTCTACTTTGAGTTTTGAACTTGGATAAAATGTTTGTATTTAATGTAAGATTCTGAGGGATCGACCAACGTAGCATAAATAACTGGACTGATTCACGCCATTTTCCATATACTCTAAAAAGTTGCCAGTTGCTATACTACACAGCAAGGTTTCTTGACACTGACGTAACGACGGGTGGAAGAAAAGCCTATGAAAAGCGAGTTACCAGATAAAATGCCACTGCCTATTTGGCGAATTAGAGGAGATCGCTAACTGTTTGTGAGCTCTTACTTGCTAACGCATTCAATTCGTATGGATGTAAGCTTCCGTGCTACTCCACTCGTAAACTTGAAAATAATTGACAATTTACATAATTTATAATAAATTAAGGCGACATATGAGTGGTTTTGACAAATAAAACTGATTTCTGAAGCAAAAGGTCTAATTTCCCCCAAAATTCGGACACCGCTCAAGGAACTACTTCCTTCGCTTGATCTCAGCTTATTTCTCCATAGTCAAGTTAAGTTGCTGACAAGTATAATATTACAGTAGAAGGAAAAACAATTTTGAGTTTGATTGTTTTTAGTTGCTGAAATTATTAATCCTTAATTATTGTAAGTAAATTTTCTTAAATTTGTTCATAACTGTTGCCTTTTTATTTGGATGGCAAAGATTTTGGCAATAACTTAATGCCAAATATAACTATGCGGCATTTAAAAGATCCCTGGAGTACTCATTTGGCATAGAGTATCTCTTTGCAAAATTAAATTCCTAGTGCAATTTCACATTGAATAAAGCCTAGGTCCCTCCATCTATTGGGGAAAATGGGTATCAAAATTCTTGTGGCAATGGCATTCTGCTGATAGTGGTGCGGCATAAAAGAATGGGTGCCAGTCTCGGGGAATGCACTAGGTCTGCAAATGGTGTGTCGCCAAAGGCAGCCCCGTTTGAAAAACTTAATACCTTGGTACACTTTAATGTTATTAATTTTTTTTAAGGTGTGTAATGGGTGATGATTAGAAGATAATATTTTGATTGCCACTTTTTTCATTTAGTTGCTCTCGCCAGCAAGGATGGATCCAGTTTCTGATTTTGGAGGAGCTATTAGTGAAAAGAAAGGGGAGTTGAAGTGCAATATATTCAGGGGGTCTGGGGCAAATTCTTCCTAGATATATCCCCAAAATGCAGGTGACAAGATTTTATGGACGTCGAGTAATTTGCAGTTTAATATTCATT
This sequence comes from Uloborus plumipes, assembly GCA_038373865.1. Classification (NCBI taxonomy): domain Eukaryota; kingdom Metazoa; phylum Arthropoda; class Arachnida; order Araneae; family Uloboridae; genus Uloborus; species Uloborus plumipes. Next base: position 12,788 of record JAXGGA010004646.1, on the reverse strand, counting down.
TTCACTAAAACAGATTTTCACACTTCCAAAAATGTGTAGATTTGCGTAAGAATTTAATGGGACTTTCTGAAAGCATAAAGCTTAGTCTTATTTTTTTAAAAGGGTAATGTAAAAAGAAAAAGAAAGAAATTAAAAAGTCTGTTTTAAGTCTTTATTTTTACTTGTTTATTTCTGCTCCTGATTTGTTAAATAAAAATTATGTGGAATTTTTTTTTACCCAAAAAGTTATGCGACCCATTTGGAGGGAAAAAATATCTGGTCACCTTTGTTATACCCACAACATGTAGCAAATCATTATTTTTTAAATGCAAACAAAATTTTTAGAAACTTTTCGCTGTATATTATTATACGTAATGGCTCCTTATTTATAAATATATCAAAAATAAAAGTTAAAACTTAAAATTCTGGGAATTCAGTGCGGGGAAAATATCACACTCGAGCAAATGGATGGAGCTAGTAGAAAATTGTTAGTTTATAAAACAATTTGAAAATGGTAATAAATACTTGGAGTTCAATTTCTCAGAATCTTGCTTTTAAGTTTCCTTTATCTATTTAAATACAAAATGTTGTTTTAAAGGTTTATTTTAAATAATACATTATTTTTTCTTTTTTTTTACTTTCAATAAATTTCAATGCATGGGAAATTTTTGACAAGGTTAAAAAAAATTACATCCAATACAATTTTTCTTATAAAAAAGATATAGAGTTTATAGAAATGCAAAATTTTGAAAAAATATTACGGAAATGTACATTTATAAATCTTCCAAAATTCAATACTTCAGTTCACTTTGTATCTGGTCAAAAAAGAAAAAATATTTATTCTACTGATGATTAAAGTTCATCAGATTATTGTAAAGCTATTCAACAAAATCATAAACTTAACACATTGCTCAACATTTTGCTAGGTATTTATATGAATATATTTATATCTAAAAAATATAAAAAATTGTTTCTCTTTTTAAAATGTGCCTTTGCAGTCAGCCCTAGTTAAAAATCTTTATTCCAACAGTCATTCAATTTTAGAAGACAATCTTGCTGTAATAATGCTCATTAATGTATAGTAATGTATCTTTGGTGCTGTAATTATGGATGGTACTTTCAGTATATGTGTAATTTTTCTGTGTATATGAGTGCTTACATAAAATTGTAAGGGATCACAACCGTGTGTGTATAGATAAATATTTCTGTTGTGGCTCATCACCAATGTAAAAAATAGGATGTCGCTGTTGTCCTGCCGGCAAATTAGTGCAAGTTCTGATAAACGGTTTTCATTTTGTGATGTTTTATTTGTTTTCATCTACAATGAAACCGGTTTTGCAAGATGAAATTTTGGTATGCAAGAAAAAGAAATCTTAAACATGTTACAAATTGATTATGTTAATATAAATCTCAAAAGATATGCGATGTTTGAGGCAAACCTGCATTTAAAAAAATATTATGAATTGCTTCTAATATAATATTCATGTGCAGTAGAACCTAATTAATCCTGACTAATAAATGTTACAAGTCCTCCTATTTAATAAAGGTTCAGATAAAAAAAACATAACCTGTGAATTGAGCCAAATTAGATGGACAAATTAATGTACACAGTAAACATTTTATCTTCATTTCAAGACAATGAAGTATAAAACTGTATGAGAGAAAATTACTGATATTTTTTTAGCTATAAAGTACAGCCGAAATACATTATTGCACCAACTCTCCTCTTATTTATAGAGTATGTACATCTAAATGACTGTTTGGATTAAGCAAACTCCAATTCAATGGGGATGGATTAAATGGATTAACGGTCTTTTACTGTAGTGTTTATTTAGTTACCTATTTATTTTCAGTTTGCCTGTCTTTTTTTTTTCTTTTTTGAAAGTTTTAGTGATAATTATTTTGTTTAAAATGCAGTTCATACTTAACCCAGAAATCTGTACTAAAAAGTTTTATAAAAAAGAGTTTGAAAAGCTAGAAAATGCAGACATTGATACTCATGAAATGAAAATATATTCATAGTCAAAATAATTTTATGAGATTTTTTTTTTAATGTTTTGTTATTATTATTATTAACATTCACATCTTCTTCAAACTGTTTGAGCTCAGGTGTTTAGCAATGTGCAACTAATATCAATATACTTCAATCACCTTCAGTAATCGAATGCAATATTTGTGTGATTGAGCAGGAGGAGGGGGCAATAGTAGTTTTTAAGACTGAAGTCTGGAACCAGAGATAGTATGATGCAATGAGTTACCGCCCATAAGCCAGGGCTATTGCAGGACTGAAGCAAGTACACCCACAGCTCGGTGTTGACATCCCGAGACTGCAATTTCATCCTTATTCTGGACTCTTCAGTCAGGAATAACCAATGACCGAGCCGGAGGCAAATATTCTAGCCTAGATAGCCAACAAACTGGTAGATAAAACGAATTTACCTTACCAGTGAGCGTCCGCAAACCATGGTGCGGCTTAACTCGCAATTTACAAATAACAAATGCAAAGACCAGCAACAGGCTCTGGGCCCAACAGGGCTGGTCCTAGTCAAATTATAGACCCCAATGAAGATCAATGGCCCTCTTAAAACTATCTATTCCCTTGCTCCTTACCGCCTCTTCCGGTAAACTATTCCAAGTTCCCACTACCCTGCTAAAATAGTAATTTTTCCGAATTTCCAGGTTAGCCTGAGATTTAAACAGCTTATAACAATGACCCCTTGTCCTGCTTTCTGTACAAAAATGTAACCCTTTTACATCTTTCATTTTGATAAATTTAAACAACTGAATCATGTCTGGTTCTCCTTTGCTCTAGATTATACATGTTGAGCATTCTAAGTCTGAAATCATAGTCTAAATTATAAAATCCATGCACTAACCTTGTAGCCCTCCTTTGTACCTTTTCCAAGAAATTAATATCTTTCTTAAGATAAGGAGACCAAAACTGAACAGCATACTCTAAATGAGGTCTTACCAAACTTCTATATAAAGGCAGAAGAACCTTCTTAGATTTGTTTGAAATAGATCTATTTATAAACCCAAGTATCCTATTGACTTTGTTATACTAGCTACGCTGCACTGTTGACTAAACTTGAACTAGTAGATAAAACGAATTTACCTTACCATCGAGCGTCCGCAAATCATGGTGCGGCTCAACTCGAAATTTGAAGCCAAAGGCTGGGTAATATGCAATGAGTTACCACCCATAAGCTAGGGCTATGGCAGAGCTGAAGCAAATACAGTCGAGTCTCCATATAACGAAGTCGCAAGGGACCATTGAAAAGGTTCGTTATATAGAAACTTCGCTATAAGGAAAATAGTAAATTTCTATGCTTAATTTTGCAATAGGGGCTGTACATGTGTAAGTAGTACATTAGGTTAATTCTCACTTTACTATTTTTGGAAAAAATGCATTTTAGCAAGAAATAAATAGTGTGCATATTTTGAAGTCATAAATGTAACACAGTGAATGAATTAAGAAATGAAAATAATTAAATTAATTTATTAACCCATTAAATTGTATCAGGAATGCTACTCGTATCTGTAGTATAATTGGTGAATTTTAGCAAATTTTTACATTAATAAATTGAAAGAATCAAACCTGAACTTGGTCGACGACACTAGTTTTACTTTGAAAATAGTCCGTGGTTTTTTGCTGCACTTTGGAAACACTTTGCTCATAAAACTCTTCCCATGTGTGAAGTGAGCCTTCACAAAAGCAGTAGAAGAAAGACTTCTATCTTCCAGAACATTGACACTTTCTCCCATAAAAACTTCGCAATACAGAAATTTGGCCATTTGATATTCGTTAAAGGGAGACAAATTTACATGCTTTTTTACTGAAATTTTCTGTGTCACAGAAAATGTTTCGTTATATAGAAAACTTCGCTAAATAGAGTGTTCGTTATATGGAGACTCGACTGTACACCCACAGCTCGGTATTGACATCCTGAGACTGCTGTTTCATCCTTATTCTGGACTCCTCAGTCAGGAATAGCCTGCCTCATGTGAAAACTCCTTCGGATAACCCTCCTTTTTTTTTAGTTCATCTTAAATTTGCTTTCTCAATGCACATTTTAGTTGAGTTCTTGATAAAAACTCACTCCTCTCCTTTCCTGGTGGAACAGGTTTTGTGTTCAGTTCTAGAAATGCATTGTCTGCTGTGTGCAAAACATTGAAATTGAATGAGAGAATTATAGTAGCTGTGTAGCATTTAATGAACGGTCACAATAACATGAAAGTCTCCAGAAACCATTTAAAATGCATTTTTTAATGAGAAAGCAAATCAATTTCTTGATTTTAAGTGAAAACTAAATGTTTTTAAAAGATGGTTCTGTTAGAAATGTGCACTATATTGAAGTTAATGTATAACATTTAGCTTTTTTTTTTTTTTTTAATTGCATTTTAGAAATGTTTTGGTGAAGTTTTATATTGAACACATTCATATTTACATGATTGCTTCGTAAATATATTACGGACAACTTTCTTTTTTCAGAAAACAAGTCATGAAAAAAAATCATGATTTTTCGAACTTATCCTAATTTGTAAAATAATTTTTGCTTGTTCATTTATGTGGTAATAAAATGAAAAGTAACAAAAATTAATCTGAGAGAAAAATTCACTCAAAACTAAGTTCTCTTTTTTTCTTTAAAATGATATTTATTTCTAAAAATATAGTATTGGTTTATACAAATAGAATTTGGCTTTATCTAATTTCTAAGGTGATGTCAATATGTGTATCAACTATGCCTCCCTTTAGACTTTGGTACCATGTGCTCTTAGCAAAGGGTTTGCACCGCAGTGCTATCCAGCCTTTTTATTTGTAGACAAGTTAGGTACTTTTGTTAACAGTAATCCTTCTGTACTTAGTAACAGAGAAATTGAACAGAAAATTCTTCCCATTTATGTAGTAATGAAAATAGCTCCCACGGAAGTATGAAATGTCTGCACCTTAATTTCATTTCAAACTTACTATAAAACTTTTGTTTTGTTGCAGTTCGTCATAATTGCAGTACATCTATTGCGAAAGAACCTCGACTTTTTCTTGGCTAATTTCGGCTGAAATCAAAGTAGAAACAGTAAGTTGTGTGACTGTTTCCGAAATAATCTTTTGATTTCGGAGTGGAGATCCAAAGGGGAGCAAGGTTTGCATGCGTTAGCATGGGGAAAATGTATTCATTTTTTACTGCTTTAAGCACATTTTAATCTACGTTTATGGCTGGAGCGAAAGTATTCAACAGAAGTGCTTCACTTTTCCAACTATACTGTAATTTACAAGAATACTGACATCCACGAATCATACCAGCCATTAAATACTTTGAAATTTGCTCAGAGTGAAAAAAAAGGAAACTTTCCACACTCCAATCTTCTGCGTCATTAGTTTTTTCTATTTAATAACTTTTAAGGCCTACTGTTTCCTCTGGATCTTAGAGGAAACTAGCCAAAGCAAAAGTTAGGATTCCTTTGTAAGCAATGCTTTAAGTTCGTTGAAAAAAAGTTTTTTAAAAGATTTTTTTGTTCGGTGATTTTTAAAGTAGCTGTATTTTATATTTTTTGTGTGACATGAACTTATTTTACCTTGAAATTTTGGCTGTATCTCCTTTTAAAAGAATTTCCTTTTTCTTGTAAGATCAAAGTTAACTAGCTGTCGTAGCCGTCACGAAACTTTCTTCTATATCTATCTTATGAATTCCAGTTACAAAATAAAATACGCACTCGCCCGAATAATTGGAAACAGCACCAATTTCCCAATTATCGTAATAACCCTGCAAATACAGAATCAATGAGCGAAATTGGAAATCATTACAAAAGCCTTGTTTAGATTAATTGCAAACATTTTATTTGTTAGTCAAAAGAAATTGGCAACAGTTAAAAATTTCAAATCATTGAAAGTTTTCAGCTGTTTTGATAATTAAATAGCGTGAAAGCGATTTTTTAATGAATTAATTTTTCGCATTGTTGACTAAGCGCAAAAATCACCCCACCCTCCCCCTGGGGCGATTGGCGCCAAAATTTATTCGATGCTTGTTTCCATATTGGGTTAGTGTTATTCCAAATTTCATTCAAATCGCAGCAATATTTCCCGAGATACAGTAGGTGCAATGACAAAATAAGCACTTTTGATTGCTCCACCCCCCTTTGAGATATTGACACACAAATTGAATCAGCACCTGTACTCAATAGGGTCTACCTATTGACCAATTTTCGTTTGATTCCGACGGTTACTTCCTTAGATATAGCAGTCACCCCCGCGCAGAACACGTGCGATTGCTCCACCCCCCTTCGAGATATTGACAAACAAATTGAATCAGCACCTGTACTCAGTAGGGTCTACCTATGGACCAATTTTCGTTTGATTCTGCCGGTTACTTCTTGAGATATAGCAATCACCCTCGCGCAGAACACGTGCGATTGCTCCACCCCCCTTCAAGATATTGACAAACAAATTGAATCAGCACCTGTACTCAGTAGGGTCTACCTATGGACTAATTTTCGTTTAATTCCGCCGGTTACTTTCTGAGATATAGCAATCACACCCGCGCAGATCACGTGCGATTGCTCCTCCCCCCTTGGAGGAATTCGCTAAAAAAAGTCAGGTGCACCAGTTCACATGGTGGTACATATGTGCAAAAATTTTTGTTCGATTTCATGCAGTAGTTTTTGCTCTAGCGCGGCCACAAAAACTGGTCACACACATACAGACTCACACACAGACAGACACACAGACAGACACACAGACAGACACACAGACAGACATTTTCCAAAAATGGTCGAAATGGACTCAGCGCACCTCAAAACGTGCAAATCCGTCAAAATTCGACATTCGAAAATTTTCACGAAACCAATACTTTCTTCTATATATTAGATATAGAAGAAAGTAAAAAGTAAATAGGTTCAAAAATATACTTGAAACGTCACTATATGCAGATACAGCAGTACAGATACACAAAATAAAACAACCAGAACTTTTATAAGCTTATTATAAATACATGTACAGATCTATAAATAGTTCTTTTAAGTTCGTATTGAATCTCCTATTTAAATTATTTAATTCAATTATAGTGTCATCTACAATTATCAACTATCTGTAATATTTTTGCATATTCCCATGTTTTTGTTTGGTTTATGTTTGAAATTCATGATAGATTTGCAATGTATTTGTTTTCTTTCAAAAGTTTTGTTTGGGGTTGCAGCTGGATATGTATGGTTGTCCGTCTATTTAAATTCCTTGTTATTTATTAACTGATTTTAAATATTTGTATATTTGTGGCATAGTATTAAGTTGTTGTACACAACGTTTTCCTATTAGCATTTTATCATTTTTCATTACCTGAAACATGTGGTTGTTTTAAGAATAATTTAATGGAAATAACATTTTTATATTTGTTGTAACAATTTTTAAGTTTTGGTTCCTCTCTTGCTCATGGTGTAAATATTGTGATTATAATTTTCATGGTTCTGTTTTGTTTTTGCTACTGCAAACAAATGATAAATAAATTTTATCAGATTTGTCAATTTCTCATTCAATGTGTATGACAATTTTATATTTGTTGTCTACTGCTCCATGAAAATGAGAAAAAAACAGTGGGGGGGAAATATATCTTTTAAATATCAATTAAAACAATAAAGTGGTGAAAGTAAATTATTTTGGTAAAGGGTTCGGCTCGTTCATGCGGTAGTGGGTTCTGCAAAAAGGTAGTTTTCGAGATTATGAATTTTGCTGTTGTGAAGTTGAACAAGAATTGATATTAGAGCTTCTGGGGTAGTTGTGTCACTTAATTAAAAAATATGTGTCTATGCAGCGCTACTTACGTAAAAATAATAATAATTAAAAAAATATGTATAGGGTCATTCCATAGTGACTAACGTAACATTCAGAGCTACTTTTGTTACTGTTTTTCTTGTAACTTAAAGGATAAAAAATGTTTTTTAGTTATGCTGGTAGATTTACAATGTACATGGTATCTATGTATCATTTCTGCTAAGAATTTAAAACAAAATTACTGACAGTAGATATTTTTTCCACCAAAATAGCAATGTGACTAACGTAACATTTTTGCAACCCTGAAAATTAATGCTCATGTTGTGAGGCAAAAATTTATCAAAGTTAAGCAAGTGTTAAAAATTGAATGATATATTTGAAAAATGTTTAAAGTTGGCTTTTAAAAACATAAAACACATTTATTAAATCTTAATTTTTTTGTCTTAAGGGTCATTTTTACTCAAGATGGAGTGTGACTAACGTAACCATCGAATAACAAGCAGTAAACGCACTACAAACTTTAATATGGCTAATCTTAGTGATAATTACAATACTTTTTCAATTTTTTTAACTTCTCCTTCGGCCGAGGTTGACATTCCTATGGAATGACCCTATAGCATTCTTGGATAAATAATAAATAACATAAAAAAGAAATAAATATGACCCTACTGCTGTGCTAAGTACAAGAGTCGTATTTGCACTTTTTAACTAAATTGAGCTACCTCCACCAGGTGACTCTTTGTGACATATTTTGCCCAATTATAATATTATATGGTCATTTGAGAACGTAAAATATTTTTTTAAAAATTCTGAAAAAGTATCATCAGAATCAATTACATGGCAAAACTTTAAACAGCAATATCTCAGTTTTGAGATCGTTTTTGCACTTAGCATGGCAGCATAGTCATTAGAGTTATAGCAATGTTTTAAGTACCATAGCGTAATTTTTGTGTAATTCAAAAAAAAAAAAAAAAAGGCAAAAATATTCACAATGTTTTGAATCGATTTTTTTTTAAACAAAAAATAGTTTTTAATGTATTTAAATGATAACATCCAAGAAAATTTATAGTGGGACCATGAGAGAGAAGAGATCTTCAGCTGCTAAATATTTTCAGCAAAAAATGCAAAAAAATTGTCCTACATTATTTGCTGTAAATGCTACTCCCTGCATGATCCTGAAACTTTTGACTATATTCATTATTTATTATTAGTAGAGAAAACCATGAATTTCCAAAAATACTATCACAAAATCATTTTAATTTAAAAATTTCGTAATCCCCCCCTCCCCTATGATTAAGTATTAATTATGAATGATAGATTTTAGTAAAATTATATACAAATTCAAAATGTTAGAATTTTCTTAAAGCTTCATGAAAATCTGAGTCTGTGATAATCAGAATGGTTCATGGATTGACTTTTTGAACTTCTTTCCTTCATCTACTTTCCAAGCTTAGTATGAACGCAAGATCGGTTGGGGGAGAGGGGTCGGTAACGGTATAAGTGTCGCGAGTTTAATTGTTTTTCCCATCTCAAAAAAATTCCAACGCACCCGCTTACAGAAGTTATCACTTCAAAGTAATGGGAACATTGGGACATCATGGGATGGATAACATCAGGATTTCAATTGTTTCCGGCCCTTCTCAAAAAATACCCAAACGCGCTTGAAGAAGTTTTCACTTCAAAAAATATTTTAAACAAGCTTTATTACCCGGCGTTGCCCGGGTTCTAATTATAGCTCAATTATAGTTAACTTATTTCATGCTAAAATGAAATAAGTGAGCCTTAAATTGATAATTCATTGTTAATCGTAATCTTTGTTGGGAAATACTCATATTTAAATGTGCTAAAGTTTATCATTTTGTATGCTTAAAGGCTTATCTCTATTGAAAGTTGAAAGAAGATGGTTATTTTGTGACAAAAATTTGAATTTTGAGCTTTTTATTTTTTATTTTTTTTTTTTTTTTCAAAACTGCGCCTATGTGAATTCTAGTGCTTCAAGTAACCTCTGTGCCAAGTTTGATGAAAATCCGACGAAAACTGGATTTGTATAAGGAACAAACATACATACATACATTTTTATATTTATAGATGTGTAAAATGAAAGTAATATTTAAAGTTTTTTTTTTTTTTAGTTAACCCTTCACTGCACGATTTTTTATATTTTAATGAAAAAAATCATTTGTTACCTTTTAAATAGCCCTGAGTTCAGGAAAAATAAAGAAAAAAATTAATCTTGAAAATGTGCACCAAAAATGATGTTTTAATTATTTGTTCTATATATGGCACAAAGCACATAGCATATGCTTTGTATACCGATAAGTGTAATAATCTACAATGTGTTTTGTGCCATAAGTGGTCTAAACAAACTTTCCACTAAGTGTATTTAAACATTTTTAGAACAAAGGAAATAATGACTAAGCACACTTCTAACGGAAATGCAGACACTCTTTCTTTAAAAAGCAAGAACTGTAATACCTAGACTAGTGCAACTAACTAGTGCATAAACATCACACTAAACTGTTATAGCAATGTTCCAGAAGGGGTACAAAGCTCAGTTTAACTGTATTTAAAAATCATAGGAATATATGAGGGTTTATTTGGTTTGTTCCAGATCTGGCACACCGTGCAGTGAAGGGTTAAATTAAATGAGAGAGGGAAACCTATAAAACCATTATCAATCTTGCAAAATAATAGCCGTTCATTATTTAGGAGATCGTGCAGCACAATTCGTTTTAAGAAGGCGGTCTTTTAGACCCGTTTCTTCATTAAGACACATCCCTAGTTTGCAGCCCAGACCAGCATCTTCCTTGGCCCCGTCATGTCTGCATTTGTGTAAATGAAAGTATTCATATTCCTAAGGCTCCTATAAGAGGGGAGCTGACTCATCCGACATTTTGGTTCCAAAACGGTGGGTGTGGAACCAAAGTGGATCCACTGGTATCTGTACTCAAGTCACATTGAAGAAAAGTGGAAGCTAAGCTTGAATTGTAGCTGCATCGATGATATTTGACTATTTTTGTCTATATAACAAAATCATTTCATAAACAGGAAACAAGTGCAATATGAAAATAGACCCAATTTCATGAAACATTTCCCAATAAACTTTTTAAATTCGAGAAATAAGTTATCCTTTTAAATTTACCTAATATGGTGCTCTATTCAACTAATCATAAGTTATTTTACTCCACAGCAACCAGGTATAATATTAATGTGTTTCAAATACTGTAACAAGGCTGGGTCCAAGAATGTCTTGGAACCAAAATGTCGGACAAGTCAGCCTGTCCTCTAAAGGAGCTTTACATATTCCAAGGGAAAACAAGAAAAACAACCGGTCTGAAATTGCCCATTCTAACTTTCTTCTTCTTTTTTTTTTTTTTTTTTTTTTGTTTATATATATATAACAACAACGGACTGCTGCGATTTTAATGGAGCTCCGCGGTCAAAACTGGAACTGAGGGTAACCCTGTCATTAGCGTCTCATCATGCGTAGCGATGAAGCTATCACAATGCGTTGGAAATTCTAACTTTTCCAAGAATTTCGACTGGTATTGTACTGCTAAAAGCGTTTGAATTAATCTGCTTTCTTTCCCCCTCCTCATTTTTTCCTTATTATTTATTTTATATTTTAATCCAAGTAAGATGGTGAATTCATTCAACCTCCATCCTTACGTTTTCTAAGAACTTCCACTGGTACTGTATTGCCGAAAACGCTCAAATTAAACTACTTTCTTACCCCCCCCCCCCATTGTATTGCTGAAAACGTTCAAATTAAACTACTTTCTTACTCCTCCCCCCCCCCCTCTCTTTTTCTCCAATTATTTACTTCGTTTCTTTTTCATCTAAGGAAGATCTGAGCCTCCAGGCGGTAAATCCGCATCTGCTTTTCTAAGAAACCAAATCTCATCGCAGAGAATAAAAACGTTGACTTTGTTTTGAAGAATAATAATTTAAAATATAGTTTTAAAAAACACTAAAACATTCGCTTTTTAAAGTTAATCAAATTATTCTTAAACTTCGCTTTACTCGAAATCTGAAACCGCTCTGAGAAATTTTTAAAATATAAAAGTCACGTTCTTGAAAAATATAAAAGTAATATACTTTATACTATCACTAGCTGATGTGCCCGGTGTCGCACGGGTAAAAAGGAACATGCCAAATCCAAGAAAATAAATACTATATGAGTTTCAACTAAGCCCAGTAGAATCATATTTCTCAAAGGTATTTTTGTGACCATGCGGTAGATTAACTGGGTGTGAAGGAGAACGTGAAATCAAACTTAAATGCGTTATTTATTTTATCCGTGTGATTTTCCAAAAAATCACTTTCTATTTTCTAACTGTTGCCAAAATCAATTCTCTTTTTATTTAACCCGGTATCGATTATTGGCATAGATGAATATAAAAATCCTAAGAAAGCAATAAATTTCATACTTACTCCAGAGAAGCCTTGGTTCAAAATTTTCATCATGATTACTATTAATATTGTTGTTGCGAGGCAACCAATTTTTGCAACAATGGGTTGAAAATTTAATCATTTAATGGGGAAATTACATGAAATTTACTATTTTCCATAATAACTTTTTTAAACTAAGCTTTTTAGAAATAAATTATAGCTTATCCTGCTCCCTGTTACTGTAGCTATCTACGGTGAAAAAATGGTTAAAATCGGTCCAGTAGTTTGGAAGATTACCCCGGACATACATACAAAAAGTAGTCATTTATGTATACTAGCGGGTACCCGGCCCTGTCCGGGTTTCTGTGGTGTAGGGTGGTTTAGTGAAACTCATTCATAAATTTCCCAACACTAAAGTGCATATCTATAAACATAATGGCTACTTCTGGTAAACAATGGCTATGTTATGGATAAACTATAAAAAAAAATAATGCAAGCTAAAAAAAATAGCAAGCTACAAATAATGTTGAGTAAATAGGAAATGTTATAAGCTTGGTATATTAAAATAAATATATATTTACACTATCAATCGCACTGAAATTAACCATTTCCAAATATTGCTCGTTAAATAAGTCCCATTATTAGTTTCTATCCTCGT